>JAJHUR010004042.1:1760-36971 GCA_027495735.1 Lutjanus campechanus | reverse complement strand
CTTTTTCCTTTAGGGAAACCTCAGCCTCTGGTCTACCACATTCCCCAGGAGTTCTTCAACGCTCTGCAACATCGTCTGTCGCTGGGCTCCAAGAAGAAGAGACTGCCCAACTTCACAACAGGTGGAACATCATCATTTACTAAATTAATTACACATAATTAATTATGCAGTTGTTATTAGATATCTATACCCAGATATCTCAGCCAAACACAGTAGTGGAAAGGAGCTAAGTATATTTGCTCCTGTACTTTACTTCTTAATAGTTCACTACATTTATCAGAACGCTTTAGTTAGTTTTCAGATTAAGATCTTACATTAAAAAAATAAATTACATCCTTATAAAGTACAATGCTTGCAGCTCCTTAACCTTTTTGACTTATGACCACTTACAAAAAACTGTTTTGTTGTGGCCCTTTGTCACGTTTCAGATATAAGCAGTTTCACCGGAGGGACAATATCCTCCCCACTAAACTTTGATTGTTTCTTTAAATTACTTTTTCAAGGCTCAAAGAGGTAAAAATGTACAATAATTCACTAAAACAGCAACAGATTAGAGAACAACACAAAAAATCAATATCAATTTTCTTCTTTCCAGTCCTCATTAATCATCTCAGAATCATGTCAGATTTATCTTGTGACCTTGTAGAGGTCCTGAAGTAGTTCAAACAATCCCCACACTGAGCAGCTACAACAGTAAAATGCTTCTTAATGTCTTTAATACTTAAATAGTAAATTTCTCAGACTGTACTTCTGTACTTTTAATTTTAGTATAATATTGAATGGATTTCTACTTGTAATAGAGTGTTTTACATCGTCATATTAGTACTTTTACTCTCTCAAGGATCTCAATTCTGTCTCTCTCTCTCTCTCTCTCTCTCTGTTTGTCGATGCGGACGTCAGCGTTTGTTAGAAATGATGGACTTCCTCTCGGCTCTTTCTCCAAGTACACCTGGCACATCACCAACCTCATGCAGGTCAAACGCATTTTTGATACGCCCGAGGTAAACACTCCGTCCCTCTGTCTCTCATACAAGGCTGTAACTTCCACTGGGGACGACAGTTGCACCTTTGGATTTATAGCTTTTCACGAAACCTATTAATCACCAACTATTTTGATAATCGATTCGTTGGTTTGAGTAATTTCTTAAGAAAAAAGTCAAAATTCTCTAATTCCATCTTCTAAAAGTAAACCGAATATCTTTTGAGTTGTGATTAAAACAAGACATTTGAAGACGTCATCTTAGGCTCTGGGAAACACTGATTGACATTTTTCTGCATTTTCTGGCATTTTAAAACAACTATTAATCAATTAATTGAGAAAATAATCGATCAATTAATCAACTGTGAAAATAATCTTTATTTGCAGCCCTACTTACAGTGCAGCTGCCAAAAAGAAGGAAAAATATGAGTTCGTAAAAAAGCTGATACATTATTTGATATATCTTAAACAAGTTTCCCGCTTTGTGGTTCAGATGTCAGGGTGTTTTAGTATAAAGTCAAATATTTGTTTGTTAATTTTTATTTTGAAGTAATCCACCAGTATTCTAATTAGATTACGTTTTCTGAAATTTGATAGATTTCATCACAAATGACGTGTAAATGTACAATGTAATTTGTCTTCAGTAACTACTTTTCATACTAACCTGACCCTGTTAATATGTTGTATAATCTATATTATATTGTATATATCTCTTTATCTCTCTCCGCCTCACCGTTTGTCCATTAGTTGCCTCTGGAGGTCTCTCAGAGTTTTGTAAAGAACATCGACGGCTCTTATTCACGTTTTCGCTGCCCCGAGCCTCCACCTGAACCTGAGCTACCAGAGGGATTCAGGACAGATCGGCCGCAGGCGATACGACCGATGGACCTCCGCACCTTCCTCAAAGTCGGTGAGTGACTGACAAAAAGAAGTCTGCAGAGCTTTGTTTTTTTGTTTTTTTTACTGTTGTCTCTCTGCAGGACCAGGCTCAGCAGATCAGAAGGAGGCCAGTCCGTTTGTGATCGAGTGGATCCCCGACGTCCTCCCTCGCTGTCAGATGGGAGAGCTCAGGATCAGCTTTGAGTTTGGACACCAGCAGAGCGGTCAGCCGGAGTTCTGCGATAAAACGGGCGCGACAGAGAAAGGAAGTCGCAATAAGTCGGACTCGAACCAACCCAAACTCACAAAGGCTGTTGAGATCCTTCAGGTGGTTGTCTAACAGCCCAGATATTGACCATTATGACTCACTGACAGTGTGTAACTTACCCACATGTCCATGTTATATTATGCAAGGTGTGGGTAATCAATTGCCATATGAATGACATGCTATACTATTGATGAACAGTATTTTTAGACAATCTAGTCTGTAGTGGAGCGCTCATAATAATGCCTTTTCCTTCATGCTAGATATTAATAATGTCAAACTCCCGAGGTACAGAAAAGAAACAACAAAAAACAAAGTATATTTTTATTTTGGAAAAATATCTATTTTTTAAAACATGATAGAAGCATTTTTCTTTCTTGAAAGTGTTCAGTCTTTCCTCAAAACAGGTTAATATGACCGTTCCTGTTGGAAATGACACTTTCACTCTGTCCTATTTTCTTAACTTTGCCTGAAGGTGTAAAAACCTGTATGTGTGTTACAACTACTGAAGACAGATTTTTGTCCTGTTTGTTTCACTATGTAACCATAAAGAAAATAAAATGCATTTAATGGATAAAATGTCTCTTTAGTGGAAAAGGAGCTTGACCTCTTTTTTTTTTCAGTGACATGTCTCCACAGTTATTGAATGGTTCGTCATTAAATTTGGTACAGACATTTATTTTTTTCTCCTCAGGATGTACTGTATTAACTTTGGTGATCTAAACTTTCATCTTGCATCATCATCATGTTAATTTAGTAAATATTCAGTCAGAATCAAGTTTATTGGCTGGTGGGTTTTCACACACGAGGAATTTGCTGTTGTGGTCTTGTGCGTAACAGTAAACACAGTAAGTAGAAAAAATATACACAAACAAAGATAAAAAGCAAGTACTGCAAGTCAAGGATCATAAATAGAACATTGACAAACTTGAAAAAATGTTTTAATAAAAATATGCACAAAATGTTATATGTAAAGAAGCTGTACAGGTTTTGAGCAGGAATGTGCAAAAGATCACAATATTTGAAATGTGATCCAAAGGAAACGGGGATACTTTGGTTTATGAGCAGCTACGTGCAAAACAAATGAGATTAAGATGGTGATTCAGTAGGAAGCGGGGATGCTCACCACTGTTGGAGAGATGCTGACTATGAAAAGAATAAACTTGTTTTGTATGTCTTGTCTTTTTTGTTTGTTTGTTTGTTTTGTAAATTTTGACATGTCAGTTGTCTTCATATATGTAAAGACTGTCGAAAAGGTAAATTATTAAAACTTTTTTTTTTTGCATCGTCGTGTGAGTGCGCTGCTGTCTTCTTCCACTTGTTCTTGTTCTTGTTATTATGAATCAGGGATGCATGATAATATCAGTGTGTCATCGCTATCGGCCGATAAAGGATTAAAAAAAAAAAATTCATTATCAGCTTGCAGTGAACATTTCTACTGATATGACAGGCCGATATGATGATGCTTTAAATGTGCATGTGATGCAAGTATGTCTGGTATGGAGTTTTTTGAAGTGTCAGCAAAGATGGTATTTGAAATGATTTCTCAGCGTTTCTCATGCAAGGAGGCACCAAAACACATTATTTCAACAGCACAAATATAACAGTCATTTTAAGGGCCGTTATCCTGATGATTAAGATAAATATGTGAAGAACAAAGTGAAAAGAAAAAAAACTGTCAGCAGCAGTTTTCTTTTGTTGGCCAGTGAATGTGTACATTTTAAAAATGTTGTATTTGTAATAAAATGTAATATCTACATCCGCCAATGGGCCCTCATGATAAGAGTCGTCATAATAATCAGGGTTTGACTGTTACTGAATTTTTCAGCTCATATTGTTTAAGGAGAATTCAATATACAGAATATAGAATATATACATAAATATGCATATTTTTGCATTGATCCCTTAAAAATTGGTTAACACTCTTGACAAAGATATGGTAATGGAGGCAGTATATTTTACAGTTTTACAGTGTTGTTCAAAATGATATCGGGGCAGTGAAACAGTAAACAGTATTTTTAATAATTATAAGTTGCTATACATAAAAAAAAAACACAAAAATGGATAAAATAATGTATATATTAAATCTGAAATAAGAAAATGTATCAAATATGTATAAAATGCTACCTATAAAGCTACCAAATAAAATAATTTGCATTATATTGTGTTTAAAAAAAGTTTTCATATAGGTATGTTTCAACATACAGTATATACTGATGCGGATCTAGACCTATATAGCTGCAGTAGGCCAATATCAGGCCGGTTGACTGCTCTAACAATAATATGTTAATTCCATTACAAGAGACACTGGATGTTCTTTGCAGTTACTGACCAGAATGAGTTAGAAAATATCCAATATTGTGCATCTCTCATAGAAACAAGAGACAGTAAAATACTGGGTAATGATTGTGTGTGAGGTCATATTATTATATTATTATATTAAAACAAAGGGAATAAATGACATAAAATGACTGAGAGAAGTGAGATTCAGATGTGTGTTACTAGTGATGTCCTGTATTATTTTCCCCCAACTTTTATCAATTTTTCACATTGTCACCAGCAGATGGAGACATGCGCCTGTTCTTTTACCAACAGGAGGCTGATTTAATGAAGCTTTTTCAAGCAAACACAAGTAGAGAAGGTGAAAGGAGCTATTCAGCTGCCTCACTTAAAAAAAAATCAGTGTATAAAATTAACTGTTAAAGAAGAAAATTTGGTGTTTAAGTACATTTCATAATTTGGCTGGCTCTGTGTTCCCCCCTTCTGGGCACCACAAAGCAGGAATTACACACTTGCTGTGAGATATATCACTGGAAACATCACACATGCTTCCGAAATGTGTCCAAATGTTCATGAATTAATTAAGATTACAAGTTAATACCATGAGAGCATCACGCCAAATTATATGCACTCCTCAGAATAGCAGCTTGCACACTGTGTATCTACATCAGGGGTGTAGGCGTACGAGAACACTGCCAGCCCCCGGCCCTCGTTCCTCCCTCACAGGCCCCCAGGACATCAGTGTGAGTACAGCCTCTGCCTGCACAGGGGGGCCCGGCTGCCAGACAGCTCTGAGCCACGCATTTAGCTGTTTATGTAGTCTGTCAGTCACAGAGACGGGAGACGCATCAATCCTCTCCTGGAAGGAAAAAGAAGCACACTGTGACAGAGAGGCTTCCTCCGTCGCCTGAAAGATGTGTTACAGATAAAGACATGA
Source organism: Lutjanus campechanus (assembly GCA_027495735.1). Taxonomy (NCBI): domain Eukaryota; kingdom Metazoa; phylum Chordata; class Actinopteri; order Lutjaniformes; family Lutjanidae; genus Lutjanus; species Lutjanus campechanus. The sequence continues at coordinate 31,631 of JAJHUR010004042.1, read as the reverse complement.
GAGGGGAGGGGGGCTGGGAGGAAAAAAAGAGAGGAAAAACATTTTGTTCAGGAAGCAGCGAAGTTGGATATTGGTGAAAGAAAAAAAAAAAAAGGCCTTGTCATACCAGAAATTAGCAAAATATTTGGGTCTATAACAGGGGTCTGCAACCTTCATGTGGCTCTTTAGTCCCAGTGGCTCCCTGTGATTTTGTAAAAAATCTTTTAGTGGAAATGAGTAATGTTTGTTTTTAACATTTTATCATTGTTGTAGGTCCACTGTAGAGACGAAAAAGTTGAGAATAGTCAAAATTTCAAGGCAACGTGCTTTTTTTCTTTAAGTTTATCTACAAAAATAAAAGTATCTTAACTAAAGATTATGGGTTGGCAACACAACAAGTTTATTTCAAAATTCAAAAAGTTTAAGTTGGGCTCAAAAATCTAAATTTAATTGTAGTACATTGCCTTGAAATTTTGAGTTGTCTCAACAATTTTTTTTTTACAGCTATAAAATTATGTAGCATATACACCAAATTTAAAAACAAAAAGGTTGTAATATTTAGTCAAATAAAATGTGTCATAGCTCACGTCTGTGGTTTGGAGTCTTTTCCTCTAAATTTTGGCAGTGAATCGTCTTCTTGAGTCTCCACATGCTAACTATGGATGCCAAATTATTATTTATAACACTGTTTAAACTTCAGTGCTGTAGTAACTGTGCTATTTGTGTTAGCTAATATTAGCTACGTAGTTAGCCAGTCTGCAAGGGGGACTTCCTGTTTGCAGGTGCGGCAAACATTTCCATAGTAACTGCAAGCTCCACCAATCACAGAGATTGCTGTTACACTTACAGGATTGTGGTTGAGGATAAAAGATGTTTTTCTTAAAACAACGCTTATATCATGTGGGTTTGTGGCCTAAACAGGAGCATATTCCATTGTACCACACCACAGTCTCATAGCTCCTGGTCAGTTTACCCGGGATAGTTTCCTGACTAATAAATTTAATCCTATATTAAGTTAAGAGTTAAGAGTTATCACTTCTTGATCCTCACTGTTGAGCTTTATGCAGTTTGAATGGTAAACATCTGTATAGCCACTGCAGAGATCTAAATTTTTAATGTCAAGAGAACTTACCTGCAAATTTACATTCAAGGAGTATAACTTATCAGTACGATACAAGGTGTAGGTGGATGACTTCAACGTATTGACCCATGGAAACATATTCATCTACATTTGATGTATGGAAAAAACATTCCTGAGAACATTTTAATGTGTCATATAAGAGTATATTGAGCTAGGGAACATAGAGCCCTGGGAACATACTGTAGATACACTCTTGTTTGGTGACATGGGTGAGCTGCTGTAGCTAGTGAGCTAACTGCTAACCCTAGCCTAACACTAACCTGCCAAGCTAGCAGTAGACAGTCACCATACCCCGCTGAGCCTCTCTCTGTTTTCTCTGCTGACTTGTCGAGTCTCACATAGCATTTTGTTTACCATTTTGTTCAATAAGAGGCTCTCCCAGCTAGATAGAGAACGTGTTAGCTCATTAACTTAGCTCAGTTGCTAACAAGAAAATAAGCTCACACAGTTTTGTACCATCCACTCCTGTCTGCTGGTCTGTTGTGGAACAGTTTTACACCAACAGAGAAGATTAAATAAAGGTTTCCAGCGGTTATAAAAGGATTTTTTTCCCTCATCAATGTCACCAAGGGCTTGTTCATGGTGGGAATTGTTGGGTCTCTGTAAATATTATTATGAAGAATTCAGTCCAGTCCTGCTTTGTATGAAAAGTGCTCTGAGATAACTTCTGTTATGATTTGACACTTTATAAATAAAACTGATGTGATCAGAATGAAAAACAGCTTGCAGTTGGTCACAAATTTGTGGGTCCAGGTTCAGCAAAGTTGAATTTAAAGTGAAATATTCACACAGGTTTAGTTCACCCTTACAAGCCAGTGCTTTGAGCTAAATGCTAACCAGCATGCTAACATGCCGGTTAGCATGTAACATATACAATGACTGTGCTAACATGCTAATGTTTAGCAGGTATGATGTTTACCATATTCATAATCTCAGTTTAACATGCTAGCATGCTAACATTTTCAAATCAGTGCTCCACACAAAGTCCTTCTGAGGTTGATGGGAGTTATGTAGTTTTCCTGGTAAAGTACTGGACTAATTAAAATTTTGTCCTAATGATAGCACTAGATTGGGGGTGTCAAACTCATTTTAGTTCATGGGCCTCAAATTGGCTGGACCAGCAAAACCATTGCATAATAAGCTATAAATAACAAAGCCTCCAAATTCTGGAAATACCTGTAATTAATGAATAATCCATTTACAATACAGACGATGAACAGCCTGAGATGTCTTAATAATATTAATTCCACACTTAGTCAGTCTATGTCATTACATGTACATTAGAATATACAGTCACAGTGGATAAGTACAAAAAAGAGGAAAAAATATGTATTTTGGAACTAAACAACAGTATAGTATTTTATGTCTTTATAACTCAACACAACTTGCTGAGATCTAGAAATTATTACATTTTCCAGTGCCTTATAGTAGTGGTTCCCAAACTTTTTCCAGTAGCCCCCCTTTTGGAAGCCAACAAAAGTTCAAGCCCCCCACCACAAAATTTTCAATAAATTGTTAACAATAATTGGGGATGGAACTGATAAAAAAAGAATTCAAAAGTTAAATTTGAGCAAAATAAAGGTCAGTTGGATAAAAACAGCAAACTCATTTGTTTATTCCCCCTACATAGATCATATTCATTCAGCTTTGTTTCACTCTTTTTTTCTCCCCTGGTCTTTCGCGCCCCCCTTGCAGTGGCTCCGCGGCCCCCCAGTTTGGGAACCACTGCCTTATAGCAACAATATTGATTTAAAATAGAGGTCTGATACAGATTATTTTATACTGATTGACAGTTCTTTTGCACAGTGTTAAATATCTTTAAATATGACCACAATAAGTACTTCTTTTTTTTCCAGAGGACTGTCTGAAATGAATGACTGTTTGTCAATTTGTTACACTTTGCAAAGTCATCCAGCTGATTGGATTAAACCCTTTGAAAGTTAAGAAATCAAACCATAGTTGTTACAAATCATCCTGAGAGGAACATAAATGTCTGCACTAAATGTCATATCAATCTTACAGTTGTTGAGACATTTTACCGAAAACAAAAACGTCAACCTAATGGTGACACTGGAGGAAAAGTCTGGGAATCATCAAAGTTTGTCATAGAAATCCATCCAGTATTTTATAAGAAATGTCAGTCTGAACCAGTGTGGTGGACCAACAGACAGCTCCGTTCCTAGATGCTGCTAGCGAGTCTAAAAAAAAAAGAAAAGAAAGGAGTTTGGTAAATAAAGACAGAAAGACCAAATTTAGGTTTAGGCAATCCTCACAACCACATGTCAAGAGGAATGCGAAGTTCATGGCCAAGTCAGCTCTGTCTGTCTGTGTTATTATATGATTGAGAGAGAGGAAGCAGCCAAGATACAGCCGACTGTGACTGCACGTCTGTCAACACTGAGCAACAGGCACGCACTGAGCAGACAGCTCTCTTCTAGCTCTGTCAGTCCACATTATCTACATGCAAAATATCTCCAAGATCAGATTTACAGACACACAGATTGGGATCTAACTGTACCTTTTACTGTCCTCTGTAATAGCATATTTTGGAGTTGAGAGCAGGTTACATCATTTGGAAACCCCCCCATCACAGATGTTTTATTCCAGCTATGATCCACTGCCTCCAACCTCACATTAATCACAACTAGAGTGTGTTCATTAATCTACTGTACTCTTACATTACCTAATTCTTTCATCATCCTCTAATGCCATATTGGTTTTGGGACCATGCACATTACAATAAATTTTTCTCAATAATAAATATTAGCTACTTTTAAAGATGTTGGATGCATTGCATAATGAGCAGTAACTCCACGGGGAACTTTCTAACATCTTTTAAGTTTATTGTTTTGTTTTTATGGCCCCAAAATTTACTGTCTTGGTTCACTCTCATCCTCTTATACAGATTTACACATGCAGCAGGCAGCTGTTTTCAGTGGAAAAGCCCTAAAAAGCCCACCGTACACTACCTGCTCAGCTCCAGACTGCAGACAAACAAAATTGGCAAATAGCTGGTGGAAATATTGGAGCATTTAGTAGACAGAGTTTTTATGTCAGCAAAATGAAACTGTTAACTAACAAGCAAGTGGCCAAAAATCAGTTATAGCAGGTTTAATAAGACTAAGGGTCCCATTTAAACAATAGTCTAAAGCGAATGGTGCAAGTGGGCCCTGGAGGCAGTGGAAGGGTCAAATGTTTAGATTAAAATTTTAAAATATTTTGGATCAGTCAAGTATTGATTCATTCACATCTGAGTCCCATCTGAGTCTGGTATAGAAGCATTTTTCTGTATATATGTATGGTTTTATTTATGTATTTTTCTTTCCCTTACAGAAAAAGCACATGAATTTCCCATGTTTTCCACATGTGGCCACATGACATTACATGTAGGAAACATGTTACCACATGTTGCATGTGTTTCACATGGGAAGATACAAATTACACCATGAAAACGTTCCAAAACCGTGTTTCCCATGATGAATTTCACATGATTTTGCACATGTGAAATTCATGTTTTTTTTGTGAGGGTTATATGTTATTATTCTGTTTGTTTATTCTTAGAAATTTAATTAATTAATTTAATTAATTGATGGTAACTTGGATATGACATGTATATTTATTTTGTTTAACTTGTTATATATTTTCTTTAAATTTTTGAATGTTTATTAGCACTTGTTGGGTTTCTTTCGGGATTAGTTATATTTTCACCTTAAACTGATTTACTGTCACAATTGATCCATTTTTGAGCATGTATGTACATGAGGCCTGAGACGTTAATCTAGCGACCTCTATGGGATAAACATTAGAATGTGAACCACAGCTGGCATTTAATCCAGAGTGATTATATGTTTGTCAGACCCTGATATGTGGAGTCTATAAACTTATAGCGCAATTTCACAAAAAGACAGAGTGCCTTGGTGTTTTTTTTCCCGCACCGTAATACTCCCTGGATTTCATCTTTTTGTACTACATAGTGGCCTGTCTTTACATGGGAAGAGAGAGGCGGGCTCTTCCTTTCAACTCAGACTCTCATTGGCTATGGTCAGGGGTATGGAAGCTCCTATTCGCTCAACTGAGATGTCAATAGCTGGGTTTCGGTCACGTGATACTGGTGACGCGCGAAATTCAGATGGAGGGCAGGAAGTAAACAGCAGCTTTGGATGGGATGGAGGAAAGTCCGTACTGTGCTAGCTCAGACGTCATTACAAGAGGAAGATATAATCAGAAAATAAGTAGATATGTTTGGACGTGATCCTTATCTTATGAAAAAGACCGATTTTGGACCGAAAAATTGCCGGCTATCGAGGCAGTAGATATTAGCAACTACCTTGTTCTCCAGACCTCTTTCTACACAAAACAACAGATGGAAGCATACAAAAGTATGGAGGCATGGAACGTTTTTGTCAGCGGTTGGGTCCACGACCTCGGTACCAAAGTGCTCCACAATGACTACTGTTTGGTGTTCGCCAGGGTGAGTGTTTTTCCTTTTACTGTTTCATGGGTTAACATAGCGCTAGCAGCTAGCAACAAACATTCAACGCCGCCGCCCCGGTACAGTACCTCTCGGCATTAACTTTAGAGTTGCTTATGTTATTAGTTGATCCTCCCTTACTTTCACCCTCTCCTCTAGGCACTCGATAACAACTTTTTGTTGTTTCTCGGTTGGACCAATTTGAACAACCGTAAACGATGCAAAACATGGGCATTATGCAGTTTGTTGGACTGCTTCTTCAGGAAAAAATTACTTCCTGCCCTCCATCTGCATTTCGCATGTGAAAACAAGCTATCAAAAGGTTAGGCCGCAGCGGAGATGACGATGCAGTAATGGCGTCTGTAGAGCGTGTAAGCGAAGGAGAGAGAGGATCTTAGCGGAGGAGCGTAACTTGATTCGGCTGCCCCCCCCCCCGTCCCTGGATTTATCTATGGAAGTTATGTGTTTTAGACTGATTGTGTCACTGCATTGGATCAACTGGACCTTTGGGATTAAAACGAGACCGTTTTTGTCACTTTTGACCAACATATGGCTGATGAGGAGAGCCTTCAGGGTGAGTGCCTCACTGTTGTTTGCTTGTCTGCTTGTCACGCTGACTGTCACTGCTGGTATGACTGTATCTGGACATGCTTGGCATCAATTGAATCACATAAAGCTCAGCTTTCTGGCAGTGTGTCACATGAAAATGCATGTTCATATATTAGTTGTGTACTTTGGCAAATATAAGGAGAAGTGTAAATAGTGTTTGGCTGATTTTGTGCATTTTGAGAGTATTTATAGTTCTGATAGTGTGTTTTAGGCTGAATATGTGACTAGACTGGATTTACTGGACCTTGCCAGTGGTGCTTGTCTTGAATATTAATAATCTGTGGGGTTATTGTTGAGTTTTAAAATGTAGGTCACCCAAACATGTTTGATTTTTTAAAATAGTGTGTTTGTTAGTAGTGCTGATTGTACTTGCTGTATCTGGAAGTGGTTCACGTTAATGGAAACACGAATCTAAGCTTATAATATATTGCATGAGTATTTCTGTTTACATAGTAGTCTTACAGTTCCATAGTGCACAGTACATGAATACATATGGCTACAAATGAAATACATTCTCATTTAAAATAACAATTACTTGTTCAAAAATCCACGATGCAAACAATGTGTTTGCGTAGTGGACTTCTCCAATAAGTAAACACTTTGTCCTATTTTGACAGGTGTGACATATTTTGTTTCTGTAGTACTATAATTGTAGACTGTGCTCTTGAATCCTAGAAGGTACAAATCCATTTCTACAATCACTTTGGCAGTTTATTGTTGCACCGTCCTTGGACCAGAGGTGGGAAGTAACGACGTACAACTTTATTTAGGTGTCTGTACTTTACTTGAGTATGACTGACAACTTTTTAATTTTATTCCCTACATTTGAGCACAAGTATCTGTTCTTTCTGCTCCTTATATTTTCAAAAAAGGCGTGTTATTTTTTTTACTTAAAAGATGCAACAAGACATAAAAGATGTAACAAGACAAAACAGATGCAACAAGACAGAAAATTAGGTAATGAGACGAAAACGATGTAACAAGAATAACGTAAAAGGTAACAAAGACTTAAAAAGACAAAAAAGACAACAAAAAAAGACATAAATAACAAAACAAAAATGTGTAACTAGATGTAGATGATGTAGCAAGACAAAAAAGACATAAGAAGACAAAACAGACAGAGAGGGACACTTGACTGTGGAGAAAAGGTGAGGTTCAGCTAGTTTTGCACAAAAACATATGGTAGAAATGTCCTTCAGAGGGTGACTTTTTACTTTTATACTTTAAATACATTTCAGAGTCTGTACTTTTTCACTTTTACTTGAGTAAAGAAGTTGAACCAGAACTCCTACTTTTACCAGAGACTTTTGACACAAGTATTGTCCTTCTGCTTGAGTACTGAAAGTGTGTACTTTAGTCACCTCTTGTTGGACACAGTTACTGTAAATGTCTGAGTCTTTCATCACTTGAGTCAACAGTGTTATAATAAGGTCAGAAAGGTTACTACAAGCTGCACGCAATGAGTCGATAGCAAAACTGAAACATTAAAAGGGGAAAAACTTCGAGGAAACAGCGCTCATCAGTTCCAGAGGTCAGCGTTTTCTGAGCCAAATGAACAAGGCAAAACACATTATCTGAGCCTGCTGGCACAGTCACACATATTAGATATGCATCCTCAGAGCACCTGCACTCAACACCGCACGCACTAATCCAACGTGGTGCCCTTCAGTGTACGACACGGGGGAAATAGACCTGCCAACAAGTCGTCTACCTGCCAACTGGAGGGGAAAGAGACAGACTGACAGGACTTGTCAACACATTCCTGATGACCGACGACAAACCGTGACACGCAACATTTCTACAGACAAACTCCTCTCAGCCGTCCTCAACAGAAAGTCATTAACTCATCACTGGGCCAGACAGAGGAGGTGATCAGGAGAGGAGGTCAGCCTCACACCCGAGACGAGGAGCAGAAAGACCACTTACCCAACGACCTCTGAGCCCTGCCAGTCAATCGTCGAGTCAGCCAACCGAATCCAACGTCAATCCCCTGACAATCCATATCTCAATCCCCCAACTGTTTCTCCTGATCGCCACTGACTGCACAACAACTCTCATTGACTCTTATTAGGAGGGTTAAATCAGCCCTGAATGATGGATGAATCTGTGGAGTGAGTCGATTCTGCCTCCGCATTTTGTCACAACTAAGTAGAGGTGTTCAGCACATTTAAGGATCTGAACATTCAAACTGAACCGACTGAATCACCAAAGTCACTGACAGAATCAGTAGATTGTAGCAGTGGAACATTTCACTGGTGACTGAAAGCACAATTGTCAGCTCAGCCTGGATAACTTCCTGATTAAAACCTGACTGAAAGACTGCGAAAGCCACAGAAACATCATGATGTGATAAATAATTGGTGCTGATGATCCTTTAACTTTATAAATAGTGCTTGTTGCTTGTGTAGGCCCAGTTTTGTACTGGATTAAATGCAACAGCTTGAACCAGCAATCAACTGAACTAATCCAGACAGCCTGGAACTTGAAAACTCTGATCTCCTACTAAAAAAGTGCAATGAAATGCCGCTACTAGTGGACTCGTACCCTGACTTCATGTAGAAGCAGTTGTTTGATGTCACGCAACAATGACAGCAGTCATGGAAGCCTAAAATAATTCATCCTATTACAAAAAACTCAAAACTTCATGTAAATTGATGCCAATATATGCCGTCATGTTATTAAGTGCTGTGAAATAAAACGCATAACAGTGTCTGTTACCTAATGCATAATTTTTCTTCTTCTGTGTTTATGTAAGGCAGGTGCAGGTCATCAGTTTGACACAGTCAGCCATGTTTTTTTTTTTGTTGGCATTGTGCCACTGGATCACTTTGAGGTTGGAGTTTAGAAATTTCAGCTGGTAAATTCTGACCTCCAGCACTGTCTGGAACGCAGATTGAAGATGTCAGAATCAGGGGCCGAATGTCACGGTGGTATGAACAGTGATGCGTTCACTTGCTGATGTATGTAAACTTGGAAAAGTGAATGAACTACACCGCCATCCACCCGTTTTCATGCACATATTTAAACTGCATTTCCCACCTTTTTCCATCATTTGAGGTGGCACATTTTTAATCATGTCACTTTATGTAAAGTGTAGGATTTAGCGGCATCTAGTGGTGTGCTTGCAGATTCGCCTCACCCTCCCCTTTCAAACGTGCAGGAGAAACTACGCAAATACGCACAACTATCCTAAGGCCTTATTTAGAGCCAGTGTATAACTGGTCTGTTCTGAGCCACTGCAGAAACATGGCGGTTCAACATGGCAGCCTCCGTGGAAGAGGACCTCTGTAGATATAAACAGCTCATTCTAAGGTAACAAAAACACAGTGATTCTTATTTTCAGGTGACTATACACAAATGACAACTTGGGTTCAAAATAAATTCCATTTGTGCCATATTCTGCCATAAATCCCCATAAATGTTACACACTGGGCCTTCAGTGGTACCCGCCAGGAGAGGAAACATCACCAGCTGTTTATCCTAAAAGTTAAGTCAAGTTAGTTGTACACATATAGGCCAGTATTACAAATCACAATATCACATGTTACTTTAATCACTAATAATTACATCCTACTATGAGCAGTAGTGGATGGAAACACTAAGCGGCAAAATGAAGCCGATGTGCCAGAAACTGCAGTTCCTCAAATGGCCACATGAGGCTCTAAAAGTGAGTCAGTCCCCACAGAGCCCCAGTATTAAAATGCCCAACAAAAAATGTTTTGGTCTCTATAGCTAACTTCCCCGTTCATGACAGTTGTACAGTTGTATAAATTATATTAATGCTTAAAGTTTTGCATAATTAAAGGCGTGCCCTGTGCTTCACCTCCACCTCTTTGCCAATGTTTGGATTAGGAGAGTCAGACACTGCCAACGTGCCAAGAAATATTTTTGCAGATTTTCCACAGATTAAAGTAGAATTTGCTCTATATTTGAATCAAAACTTTGCTAATGACTATGAATCTTACAGCTGAACTGAAAAAACAATTCACAATTTGTTCCTCAACAGTCTTATTCCATCTGTATTCGGATCCCGTTTTGTGCAACTGCATAACACCCTACTTGCCTCAGAAACCTCCCGCCCTCCTGCACACATGCAAACTTTCCCTCTTCTCTCTCTCTTCCTCCCTTCCTTCTGACTGCTTCCTGATTGTTGGGCTGAGCGGAGTCATGATCAGATCCATCAGTGTAGAGTCATTGCCTGAGGAAACACGGGCCAATTATGGCCATAAATAATAATGGGAGAGCGCATCTGGCATGATGACTGATGGGCCTCTCTCACAGCTCATTTACATGGCTTTTGTGTGGCCATCAGCAGCTTCGCTCTAATGTAACACTCAGCAAATGAGCCTTTCACTGAATATTGTGCGATTCAAGGATGGAACAGCGACATCAGGATGGCACTTATCACCAGAAACATGTATCTGAAACAGGCAAAGAGGGAGGGAAAAAGAGGTGAAGAAATAAGATAAATTTGCAAAAAAAGAGGTTTATTGTCCCTCTATATGTTGTCATCACAGGTGAAAAGTAACATAGTACAAATACTTTGTTACTGTACTTAAGGAGATTTTTTTCTGTACTTTACTTGTGTATTTATTTTTCTGACAACTTTTTACTTTGACTCCCAACATTTTAACACAAAAGTCTATAGTTTCTACTCCTTACATTTTTTATAGAACAGGCTCTTTAGTTTTACTGCATTTGAGGGGATTTATCTATTTTTATTTTGCATCATAGCATGCCACCTTCCAAATGTCAAGAGTGACTGCAACCTAAATAGATCAGACAATAACACACAGATGTAATAAGACGAAAACAAAATAAAAGATGTAAAAACACAAAAACGTAACAAGACAAAAAAGATGTCAGGAAACAAAAAATAATGTAACAAGACAAAACAGTCATAAGACAAAAAATACATAAAAGTCCTAATGAGAGGACAAAGACAAGAAGACATAAGATGAAAAACAATGGAGAACATGTAAAAATACATCAGACAAAAAAGACACAACAAAAACCAAATGAAAAATGGCTAAAAAAAATTTAATAAGACGTAAAAACACAGAAAATGTGTAACAAGACGAAAAAGATGCAACAAAATGAAAAAGATGCAATGAGACAAAAACGGACTTAAAAGACCTAATAAGACGATGGGGACAAAAAAGACGCAACAAGATGAAAAACAACGTAAAAGATGCAACAAAGAAAGACAAAAATACATAAGACAAAAAATATGTAACAAGATGAAAAAAAAAGTAATATGACTAACGAGATGAAACAGGGCATCTCCTTACTTTTATATTTCAAGTACATTTCAGAACCTCTTCTTTTTCACTTTTACTTACATAAAGAAGCTGAATTTCATTCTCCTACTTTTACAGTCTTTTTTAAAACAGTACCTGAACTTCTGCTTGAGTAAACATTGTGTATAGTTTTACCACCTCTGGTTGCTGTACATGCACAGACTTCCTGTCTGTGTTAGCGTGCAGGTTTGTGGCCTGTCTGTGCATGTGTGTCACAGGAAGAGAAGTCCAAGTCCATCCATCAGCATCAATTACGGTGACATGGAGGAAGATTGATTGTGTCTGTGTGGTCAGGTGACAAACCAACCACCTCACACTCGAACACACACACTACAGATACCTTACATGTACCTGTCACACACCCGCCCAATTACACTGTCTCCTCCATATGAGCTAAATGATAGAGTTACTTCAAAACAGAGACTGGCGGTCAGTTTTTAATTTCTCGGGGTAGGTGTCACCGACGTTCAGGGAACCCTTAATCTGTCCTTAAGGTCGGCGGCCGCCCCGAGCCAGAGAACAAAAGGCTGCAGCATGCTGACGTGTGTCCTGGGAGCTGATAAGCCTGGTTGTTAATGGTGTTAGGGTAGATTTCATTACCCCCTCCAGACTGCTCTCATTAAATAAACATCCTCCTGTCACATCCCTCACCCTGCCAGCAGAGGAGCGGCCGAGGCAGGAGGGGGTGAAGGGAGATGAGGTATGAGTAAGATAGACAATAAAGTGGAATGTTAATGAAAAACTTGTCAATCAAAGTCAAATCAGCTGCAAAATTTGGGTTGACGTTCTTGCAGAATTGCTTGCAGTGCTGTTTTTGCGATGCTAGCCGCATGGCTCCAGGGAGGGCAGGGTCAGTCTGTTGGAGGGTCCACCACTTTGGTCCAGACCGGTCCTGCCGACATTTAGGTTTCAAAATACAGTGTTTTTAAGCAAGGTTGTTATATTGTTTATATTTAAATTATGACAAAATATTATTGTATTACATTAGTAATAAAGAATAAGTAATAAAAGTACATTAGTTAACAGAAGAAGATCACATAGAACAGTGGTTCTCGAACTTGTGTCTGGGGACCAACTGGTCCTGCAGTGGGTTGTAGGGACTCCCCAGCAAAGGAGGAATAGTTTTGATAATTAAAGTTTTTAATTTGAGATTTGGAACAACAAGGGAGGAAGTAGGGTTGGTTATTTTGACTGATTGTAATTTATAGTGGTCCTAGTCCTAGATAACTGATTTAGGGCTGCAACTAACAATTATTTTCATCATTAATTAGTCTGTTGATTATTTTCTCGATTAATCGATTAGTGATTTAGTCCACTAAATGTCAGAAGATGGTGAAAAATGTTGATCAAGGTTTCAAAAGCCCAAGTTGACGTCATCAGGTGTCCTCTTATGTCCCAAAACCAAAGATATTCAGTTTACTGTCATATGAGGAGTCAAGAAACCAGAAAATATTCACATTTGAGAAGCGGAAATCAGAGAATTTGGACACTTTTTATGAAACAATGACTCAAAAAGGTTAATTGATTGTCAAAATAGTTAGTGATTAACTTAATAATTGATTAATAATCAATTAATTGTTGTAGCTCTAACCTGATTGACTATAAAGACCTGATTATCTTCAACTCCCCTCAATTTTGGCTCAACAGTTGAGTGTCAAATGATCAGCTCATCATCAAGCCTGATAACGACCTGATCATTTGAATCAGGTGTGTTGGAGCAGGGAAATGTCTAAAACACGCAGGGCAGTGGGCCACGAGGACCAGGACTGGGAAACGCTGGTCTAAGGGGTCAACGATCCAGATGACGTCTCTGTTTCATCGGTTTTGATTGTTTCTTTTAACACTGTCCATTTTGAGTCTGGCAAAACTATACGAGTGCAATGCTAAATCAGTTAAGAATTTTTTAAAACTTGTAATCGAGTGCCATCATTAGGACATTTATTTTTATTTTTTAAAATTATTTCTTTAATGTATTACCAAATATCTGCAAAACTAATATTATTCCCATAACACTCAGCTGCACTTAAGTACTAATTAGCAAATGCTAGCATGCTCACACGTTAATCTGACGTGGTTAACGGTGACTACATGCCCCAGTTTGTCCAGGATTCAGTTTAAAGCTGGCAGTCCTGAGTCCTGATCAATATCTGTAAAACAGTGACCACAATTAAAGTTTAAAATATGATGTTCAGCTTGTTCTTAGCTGTTACATAGACGCTTATCATGTTCTGTTCAACTCATCATTATCTAACCCAATATAAAAATGCACCACAGCTCTGAATTCAACACTGATTTTTCTGTATGTGTTTGAATCAATCGTTGTCAAGCCTGTTGCCGGCCTATGAGTCATAGACAATCTTCATAGGCTATGATGCTCAAAGCTTTTTCTGTTAGAACCTGTTATTATGCTAACAGTTAGCTGTCATGTCATGCTGTCAGAGAAAGTCAGTCTTTTCTAAAGAGCTCCAGGTGGCCTCCTCTTTTCTTTGTAATATAACGAAAGTGCTGCATTCATGGCGTCCACGATGTTGAAAGGCGTGCTCAGTAGTTGTGTAAAGCGCTGAAATAACCGTCCACATCTTGATAAAAACGCCTATGGTGCGTGCATAAGCACATATGTGAGTGTGTGCATAAATGTGTGATGCACTTCAGGGTTTGTGGGTTTGAAAATATGGTCACCCAAGGTTAGCATGTGATCATTATATCTCTTTAAACATACTACAACAGTCTTAGCGTCATACTGATGTCTCTATATCAGTCATGGGTGGGTCACAGGAGATTTTGTTCGAGCCTGTGTTTTAATTTTTGCAGGCAAAGTTACAGTTGATTCGTATGTTAGCCATTTAAAAAGAACCAGGAGGAGATTTTTCTTTAAATAACTGTATTTTTCGCATTATATGTTGTGGTTATGACGGTGGAAACACAGGCTCCAAAATCAGCACAATATGAAAGTTCCTTGTAGTCACTTTAAAATCTGTAGAGCTGCAACAATTAATTGGTTAATCGATTGTGAATTGACAATTAAATTATTAAATTAATCGTTTTGGGTCACTAATCAAAATTTTTCACCGTTTTCTGACATTTTATGGACCAAACAACTAATCGATTAATCGAGAAAATAATCGACAGATCAGTCAATAATGAAAATACTACTATAATCAGTTGTGGCTTTAATTATCAGCATGCTGGTGTTTCACTCAATCTTCTGTCCCTAAGTACAGCCAAGAGCCACTAGCTAGCAGCTGTAAACTCTCAGTCTTCTTGTTTTATTACACACAGGTCAGCGGTTGTTATGATCATCTGCAATCACAACACGAAGATCTGAAAGAGCCAGTTTTTAATTTATAATCTCTTGAGGGATTGTGCAGATGTACACAGGTGTTACTGTATCATCCAGTCACGTCTCCACAGGAAAACCTGCTCAGTTTTTGTTCCGCTGTGTCCGCTGCATCACTCTTTAACCCTCGTTCACCTCCTCACTCCTCTCCTCCTCCTCCTCCTCCTCCTCTTTCCCCTCAGCTTTCACTCCAGTTTTCTTTCCTCCCGACCCTTCCTTACCCTCTCTCAGACCTCTCCTGACCTTGCGTGGACCTTTATTTCCCTCTCTTCTTCTCCTCCTTCTCCTCTCCTTCTCTCGTCTCCTTTGCTCTGCTCTGACTAATCTATGCCATCATCCTCTCTTCATCTATCAGGGTGCTCTCATTGTTTTGACGTCTAGTTAATTCTCGGCTCATGATTTATCAAATTCTTATTACCGCTTGCTGAAAGCCTCATTCATTGTCCTGATGTATGGTAATGATAGTCCCGGTGTGGCTGCCTGAATCGCAACAAACCCACTCATTTATTTTCTTCTTCTTCTTCCTCTCTCCTCCCTCCTTCCCTTCTCAACTGCCTTTCCTCTGAAAACTGTTTTCTTTGTACTTTGTCCTTGCAGTTGACTTGGCCCATCTCCCAGCAATACACGCAGGCATTTCTGCACGCACGCACACAAATACGTAAAACTGTCTCTCTGGACAGCCTATAATAAAATTGACAAACCCTTTTAAACAGTCATGTTTACTATGTGGCAAGTTGTCAGTATGTTTAAGTAAATTAGAGCCTCTTTGGTGCATTTGTTGATTGTTGACAAGCACTTGTTATTTTTAAAAAACAAGATGTTCTCCAGGCTTCTTCTACAGGGTATTTGTTCAAGGAGACTTTATTGTTGGTCAAGTTCAGTGTATTTAATCTTCCTTGTTTTACACAGGGGATCAACAACAGTCTTGCATGTCACAAGCTGTGAACTTATGATGATACTTTCCAAACTGATCCACAGAGTTTTCTCTTATAACAGGAGGCACATAAAGTTTTGTTTATTTCCTTTCAAGGGCAAATTGTCTGCAATGACTGGTTGTTTACACTATGTGGAATTGTGGATTTTTCCAATAGACAGCAGCTGTATGTTCATCCAAAGGTATTTAAAATTTAAACAAAATTGTGAGTAAATCAGGTGTGTGATCATACCGCTGCAGAAGAAGAAGGTGCAACAAGATGATGTAATTAAAGAGTACCCGTTGAACCTCAAACGCTAAAAAAAAAAAAAAATTAAAACAGGATGAAAATATGACATTTGTGTTTGTTTCTTGTATTAATGTGAGGAAAGTTACATCAGGTCTGTGTAGTGTAATCATGTATGTATTATAGAGACATGAGGAGACTAAAAATGTGACTTAAATTTTCGCTACATCAGAACTTATTCAGAAACACGGGTCTGATGAGTGAAGCCAATGCAGAAGTGCCTTGAACCTGCATTCTTTGTAATGGCCAGCAGAGGGCATCTCTGTTGGTTGCAAAAAGAAGTATAACTGTATGAATGTCTATGAGAAAATGGCCCTAATTCTCACTTAATTTATGACTTCAGTAAACATTTTCCTAATGAGTTTATGGTCTCAGTCACTAGTTTCAAGTATTTTTTGAAACACAGCACGATGTTCATTTTGTAAATTATGGTCCAATTTAGACTAAAATAGATGATAAAGCTTTAGGGCGTGGCTACCTTGTGATGGACAAGTTGCTTCCACAGCGTGTTGCCGCGTTCTCGGTCAGATACAATCAGGACAGAGGCGTAGCAATGTGTATCCTCCCCAGCTCCACCCTATTGTCCAAATATGGTCATGTCTGACTCCAAAACAACCCCAAGATGGCAACGGCCAAAATGCTAAACTCGAGGCTTCGAAACGGTAGATCGCATACACTTGTTTGGAAAAAAAGTGTTTCTATCTTCCAGTAAGCACAGTAACTCTCTTTCAAAAAAAGGCAAGTGCGACTAGTCTAACAGTAAGAAAACACTTTATTTGATCATGTTAAACACTGTCTGAAAAAATACTGTGTCAATGGTACACGCCTGTAAAAACTTCAAAGTAGATGTTACTTACTAGTCTGAAGGTGCATTTCAGCAAGAAACATCCAATCACAGACTTTTTTAAACCCCTTTTGACTGTCAGTTGAATTGAATTGAGCCGAATGATGCTTAAGAAAGCTAAATGGCTGGTGTGAAGGTAAAGTGTGCTGTGTATGCTACATTTCACTTGTTGTTATAGTACTACATTTAACCACATTTTTGATAATATTTAGATATTCTACAGAAATTGGATGTTACTCACAGCAGCTGCCTTCTTCATGCTGCCAACAGTGAGCCTGCTCCGCTCTTCTCTTCGCCAACCACAGTGGCACGGTGCCTGGTACATCTCTTCACACATTTTTTAAGGCTGTAGTTTAGGTATACCTTACAATATAATGCAACCCAATACATTAACTCCACAGTTTGTGGCCTCAGAATTTACTACACACTTTAATCAACACCTCTGTGATCCCATCTCAACAAAAACTGCATATAAAAAGCTTGCAAAGGTTGTATTTGTTGGATAACATTCATTGTGTACAGTTGTTGCTTTTAGTGGAAGTGTTTGATATTATACACTGTGTTAAAGCTAGAATCGCTAAGATTTGTGCAGGCTGTTAATAAACGAACCAGAGAGATACCAGGTTGTCATATACCAAAGTTCTGGGTTGGTGAAATGTCCCAAATACAGCAAAATAATGAGAAAAACAAGGAAACATGGGCACACGTTGTATACATTTTAAATAATTAGTTTAAAATAATTATGAATGAATTCTGTAAAATATATAAATGAAGCAACAACATGTGAAACTCCTAAATTACTTATACCATATACATTTAAATTACATGTATATGGGCGTGCCTGTCTAGCTAGCAGGCTCAACAACTGCTGGCAAACAGCTTGTTAGCTCCTAGCTAACGCTGCTGCTGTAAATAAACTCAGTACACAGACACAGAAAGTGAACCTCTTTAGCCTTTAAGCCCCCATTTCACAAGGTGGCTCATGCTTCAAGCTAACTAACAGATCCTACTGGCTAGGCAGGCTTGTGAGTTTGTTACTTAGCATCAAAATGACTAGTTGGTTTTAGCATTGTTAGCTAGCTGCAGTTAGCTTGACCAACCACATAAAAAGTTTGTCTTTTTGATCTCTGCAGAGTTTATGAGGAAATAATTATCCAGCTAACATTAGCGTCTCTTTACTTTGGATTATTTTGACATTGCTTTAGCTAAAAGGTGCTAACTGCCTAAATTTGGTAGCAGTTGTTGCTAGCTTAAGCAAAGCAGGGGTCATGTGACTGACTTAAAGGTTTCAGTGTCATGAAGAATTATGTCAAATGAAAGCAGGCTTTTGATATAAATTTTTTTAATCAACAAGTTATAAATGGTGTTCCTGAAAATTGTAATAATGAATTGTGTTTTAATAAATTACTTAATTATTTCACAATTTTCTGTTTCATTTATATATTTCACACAAATTAATTGTGTGATTATTTTATAATAATATTTTTAGGGTTGCAATGATTATTTTCATAGTCAATTAATCGACTATGATTAGATGACATTCTCAAATATCTTGTTTTAGTCACAACAACCCAAAGATATTCAGTTTACTGTCATAGATGAAAAAGAAAACCCAAAATATTCACATTTAAGAAACTGGAATCAGAGAATTTTGACTTTTTTCCTTAAAAAATACTCATACCGATTAATCGATTATCAAAATAGTTGTCAGCCATTACAAAGCTGATCCCACGGAGCCTGTGTGTCCCATAGAAAAGATGGTACCACCTTCTGATAAAACACGCTTTATGAAGGGTTATTCAACTGTAATATATGAATTTATAAATAGTCATTTAAGTCATTTACTGATGCAGCAGTTTTAGAAGCCATCCAATAAGAAAATCCTTCAAATTAAACGGCATAATATGCTGTTTGTCCAGAACTACCACAGAACACTGTTGGCAAATCTGCTTTATGATGTGACAACACTATGGTTAAGGTGTGGTTAGGTTTACGCACAAAACAACTCGGTTAGGTTTAGGGAAATGTCATGGTTTGCTTTGATGTGATACTTTGTTAGGTTTAGGGAGGGGGATGTTTGTCATCATGGTTACCATAATAAACAGGTGGTTGAGATTTAGGGAACAATTGTGGTCAGACTTAAAACAAAAAAGTTGACTTTTGGTTGGAAACGGGAAATGAAGAGCAGTCTCCCATGTTAAAGTTTGATGTTTTGTTGATTCATCCATCCACCCTAACCTCCACATGGACTTAATTGCTCTATAACAACATGACCTGACTTCCTCCTTTGCTCTTGTCATAATTATCATCGTCTTTGTCACTTGAAAGCAAAGATGCGTCATTTTGGGGCACTTGCTGTTATTCCTCTTCGGCGGACAGTCTTGGAACAACCTGCTGTGGCATGATGCTGCTACAAAAAATATTAATAAAACCTTTAAATACAGAGACACGAGACAGGTTATGATGTAGGATGATTTAGTCCACGCGGTCTCTTTAACAAATGCCTGAAAACTTAATTTATTAGAGCTCTCAGCGTCTGAACAATGTGCTGATGTAGTGCCAAGAAAGCCAGTTATTTTCCCTCTCCAAAAGAAAAAAAAATCATCCCTCTCAGCATTTCTCCTCCCACTTTTTTTTTCTTTATCACCCCATCCTCTCCCTCCTTCATTCGTTCTTCTTCTTTCTCCTCCTCTCCCTCCTTCAGTCGAGATGAAGGACAGGCACCGGGGTAGCGGAGGTCAAGCATTAGCACAACTATCTAATCACTACCTCTCCTCTTTTTTTCCTCCTCCTCCCTTCCTCTGACAAGTCATCTGTCAACAGGCTGGCGGCTCTGGCCTCTCCATTAGGGCAGTGGCACCTGAGTATTTCTCAGTCCACACACACACACACGCACTCACGCACACACTTTTCCATGCATCTCCCTGCCCAGACAGCCTCCTCCCCCTCGTGAAAGAGGGGAGATCAATGCCGCCAGCTCCATGCATCATTTGTCACACCGCTGCCCTCTCTTTAATGAGCTTGTCTGGCTTCAGCTCCTCCTTCTTTCTCCTCCTCACTTCTCATCCCTTGTTCAGCTGACTATTCCCATCTTTTAACTCCACGAGCCTGCATGTAGAAACACTTTTTTCTCTCCACTTGTCCCACTGACAGCCCCCTCCCATGACTTCTTCTCTATTTAGGTAATGATGCAAGTAGTGTGCTGTAATTAAAGGTCCAGTGAGAAAGATTTAAGGAGATTTATGAGCACAATATGGTAAAAAAAAAAGGAATATAATGTTCATAAATGTGTTTGCATTAGTGTATAATCGCCTGATAATAAGAATTGTTGTGTTTTTGTTACCTTAAAATCACAGCAGGCGTGGCTGCTCTTTCATTGAGGCTGCCATATTTCTACAGTAGCCCAGAATGGACAAACAAACACTGGCTCTAGAAACAGCCTTTTTTGCATTTTTCGTAAGTTTCCTGGGTTTACTTGCAAGGGGGATGGTGATGCAAGTGTTTACACTCTGCAGGCTCACCAGTACCAGGACCACCAGTAGAAAAAATCTTTAGTCTGCAAATGATGTAAAATGATATTGCACCTTTTATAGTTATTCTTTACATTATTGTTATTATCATTATTTATTTATAACATTTATATCACATTTATGTTACGGTACCCTTGTGATGTTCCAAATAACTTTTAAAATCAAATTATTTCACTGGGTTTGAGATGTTTCTGAGTATTTGAAGCTACTAATATTTATATTCTAATAAAATAAAATTGGAATTTTAGATATAAAAGGCAGCAGGAAGAATATTGAACACCATCAGATCTTTAATGCAGATGGTGGATGATCAAAACAGTCATTAAACTGATTAATCAATATGCAAGTGATGGTAAGTATAGCTGTCAAATAATTGTTGTGGACGAAAAAGTACCATGTGTTTCCCTCTTAAATGAAAAGCATGAGTTGGCTATAAAGTGGCATGAGAAGATAATTCGCTAGTTGAAGTACCTCAAATACACACACTTCTCTTCTGCCTGTGGGTCGTGGTTCTGCTGGGTCAGTATATTTGTGACGGCAGTAAAACCTGCTCAGGTAATGATGGTAGATGTGTGGTTGCCGTGGTGCCTGAGCAGCTAATCTGTCTTAAGAAGAGCAGATAAACGAGCTGTGTACCAGTTTGTGTGTTCGAGAGAAATAAAGGAGGGAGGGAGGAGCTGTGAGTGACTCCATTAAGAGATGTATGTGGTGCCACTTCTTGTTGGGCTGCCAGGAGTCACCTTACGTGTCCCACAAGACGTGATGCATGAGCCCCAGGATCCCAAACACAACACCTCACATCAGCTTGTAGACTCTGCACATGCTCATAAGTGGTTGTGTGTTTGTGTGCTGCTACTGTCTCTACATTTGGTGCTTAGGATGTTGATTTCTGAGGCCATAACTGCAGAAACACTGTTTTATAAGGACAGTCTTTAGAGTATCCCAGTAGTTCTCAAACTCTCTGTCGTGCCCCACTTCAGAAGACAAAAAAGTTCACGCCCCACAACTTTTTAATCAGCCATTAAGAATGATTGGGAAAACAGATAATAGTAAAAGGATCCAGGTTGAATTTTAGTGAAATAAAGGTCAGTGCAGTAGGCTGAGCTGATCAGCCCTATACACACACTACGCAAGTTGCGTAGGGCCCCATGGGGACCACAAGCCCATTATAACTACTGTGTAGGCCACTGTTGGCTAGTTTAATCTACACCAATGCATCATGGTCTATGAGACCATCTAATGTCTGTAGCATCACTGTCCTGTGAGAACCATGTATCTCTAAAAAGTCAGAAAGCCTTTTTTCAGCTTTGTGGATTATAAAGTTTAGTTATTTGCCTCTGGGATGAAGTGTAGAAGCTTGATGTAAATGTACTTAGTTACTGTTTACCACCGATTACAACTCTGGACTAATGCAAGATGGAAATGAATGGATTGGCATGATGATTGATTAAATATTGAATTTAAAATCAATTAAAAGACTAATTAGCAGGCAGCAGAGCCAAAGCTCAGTGTTATATTTTAGTATTTTCTACATTTTGTGTTTTCTAAAATTTCTTCATGTTAATGTCAATAGTCACTTATCTGAAGATTCTACACAATATATACTATTCAATAAATAATGTTTTTTGTACCTCATTCAGTTCCATATAGATCTACTTATTCTTTGACCAACAGACGGATCAAATTGGTTTCCAGGAGGGAGGATTGTAGTGGGAGTACTGGGGTGTCAGGTGAGACTGTGTGGCAGGTGGTTTACATGGCTCTTCTGCCAACACACGCATGCAGTTATTACAATCCATCAAAGCTGGTCTTGGTCCATAAATTGCCCATTATAATCCATGCACATAAGGGTAACAATTTGTAAAGCAACAAATGTAAGACATTAAATGCAAATAGTGAATAGTAAAGCTTGTATCCGGGCTGTTTGACACTGGATAATAAATCGCTTACATCTGAAATTCCTCAGTATTCAACATGAAATACAGTGAAATATCTGTTCAAGTAGGTCAGATAAATGAAGAATAACATGTAATTTATGTATTAGCTCTGATTACTTTCTAAATTAATCAGAAATATTTAATGGCAATTTCAAACTTGATTGCAAAATTGAAACTTAAAAATGTTTTCCTGACAGGATGGTGCAGGACCCTTGAATCATCCTAAAGAAGTTTATTTCACAATACTCACCTGCTCACTCTACATTATCCCACTTATTACATGGTTACTTACGAAAAGCATAAAAAATTTGCACACACGTTTATGTGACACAACACTGCTCTGCACAGGCTGCCTGGAGGTGGACTCTGCTGCTCTGGTGAGGACGCTGCAGCCTCACTTGTCTTTAACGGACTCTGTTTGCACTCTGCAGCTGTGTAAAGATGAAGTCAACTTGGGGAACAATGGCGTCACCACAAAGACAAACCAGGCACACAGCTGGTCAGTTCACATTGTGCAGAGGAAAAGTGTCAAGTGATTCTGACAGCACTCCACAATAGATAGAAAGTCGGGCTACTGGCGAGTCAGACTAACTGAGGATTCGTCCATGTTGACTGCTTTTAAAAACTATGCTGGGTAGACGCAGCTTGTTGTATTTACGCTTTGGTGCAATTCCAGCCCAGAATGAGTTCCAAACAGTGATTTATGAGACATGTGAGGGAATCAAAGGCTGGAAATCTCAGCTATAATGGATGATGTCCTGTGGATACAGATACATAAAGACCGGCAGAGCAGAATGCCAAGTTCTCTCAGTGCAGAGGAGTGTGAGGCTTAAGGGGAACATTTATCCTGAGACACTATTTAAAATGCTCTTTAAAAAATGACGTTTGGTGATCTAACTTGTTTTGCCTGGAGCTATTTTGATATTTATTGGTGTATTTGTCTTCGCTAAAGTGATGTCTCATTAAAATATTTGGAGCTCATTTCGAGATATTTCCAGCTACCAAATACATCAACAGTTGTCATTTTCTTGGATTCAAACAGCTTCTTTTTCGACTCATATTTTACCGATATGAGTAATCAGAGATGTAGATACGATGCAGAATAAGAGGCAAGACTGTGATCCAAGCATTTGATGATACACTGTGAGCTAATTCCAACAGATGTCACATTTTTTATCCTTAAAATAAAATGATTTGCAACATAAAGGGCATCAGTGCGAGCAGGATATCAGGTACACATTGTACTTTAAAGAGATTGGACTCCTGGCACATGGAGACGTCTCTGTTTCTTTCTGGCACACAAGTTTTCCAGATGTAAATAACGACTGTCAGAGCAGTAATGGAAAGATCACTGACATGTGACAGCGGTGCCAAATAAACAGGAGACAACCTGTTCTTACAACTGCGGAAACAATAAACACTTTAGGCCAAATTTCAGCTGCTCCAATATTTATTTATTAAATGGGTACAATGTCGATTTGAGGTGACACTTTAATACTTAAAAGTATCAAAATCGATGCAGTAGAATCAGAGATATCGTCTGTTTTATTCCACTCATTCTTCTTCCTTCAAAATCTCCCACAATGCAGTGCTGTGCAGTCAGGGTAAGCGCTGCCTCACCAAAGCTAGAAAGAGTTGTTCAGCTTCCTTTCTTCATATTCATAATTCAAAATTTTTATAACATTTATTCATTTTGTTTTAAATTTTCATTGTCATAATTTGTTACACATACTCCAGTATGAAAAGTCAGAATAGTTGTTTTAAAAGTATGATATACTCCTTTGACTACATTTTTAACACATAATTGGACATATAGATTTTAAAAATAACCCTCTCAACCCAGCTTATGAAGAAAAAAGAGCCATGGTCATTTAACTGCACATTACTGCCACAGTGCAGTCTCTAGCAGAAATGAGGAATAGCCTACAGAGGTGTGGTAAGCTCACCTCTTTCTAACTCCAAATCCCCAGATCTTTTCGTTTTTCCAGGCCCTACAGGATTTTGCAGGCTTTATGCAGGAAACTGGCTGTTTCACAGCACCTTTTATAAAAACTGCGATGCATGTTGCAATGTAATTTTTTGCAATAAAATTGTGGGACCAAGAGAAAACTGAAAAAAAAGTAATTTTTTTTGTATAAGTCATTAAAAACCAAAAGCTCTCCCACATGCTGTCTTCTGCGCTTACAAATCCAAGATTTATTCACAATGTTTTAGTACAATAATTCATTAAAAATTAAAGGCAACTTATTCCAGGGAGAACAAAACCACACTCTGTTCTGAGTGTTTGAAGCAGCCTTACTTAGGAGGCTCAGGATTACAAAAAATTCTAAGAAAATATTCTTTATCTGAAGAAGTGCACCTTCTTGATATAAAAAATATTTTTGACGCTCAAACTCAGTCAAAACAGGAAGCACAAAATTATTTTTAAAAAGTGCCCTGAGCACTGAAAAATGTCAATAACAATGACAAATCCAGTGTTATTTTCAGTACCCATGACAAAATAAATAAATATAAATCCAAATAAAAGTAAATAATAAAACTCTGAACCGATTCATCGAGACGTGCATGTATGATGTTTGCGTGGGGCACTGCTATGATTGGTAGAACCAAGGAAGATACAGTGATTTGTGGAAAAGTTGCAGAATTTAGACAAAATTGCAAGGTTGTGCAGAATTGGTTGAATTTGCGTTAAATGTTGCAATCGTGACATTGTAACTTCCTGGAGGGACTGATTTACAGACTTGTTACTCTTCATCTTCAACCAGCGCTGACTCAAGTGATATCAAGTGACACTTACCAGACTTTGGGAAGCTTCCTCTAGATCCACGAGGCTTTAGCTTCGGCTCTGTGGAGCTTATTAGCATTTTTGCAGCTCGTTGTTTTGTTTACGGCCTCTAACTTTACTGTTTTGGTTCAGTCACTGCTCTCATCAACTAGCAGCAGGCAGCTCTTTTGCAGCAGTAAACACACTGTCAAACACTCTACCTGCGCAGCAGCAAACGACACACAGAAATCCTCCCACATCAGATCATATGCAAACATTATAGGCCTCAACGTGCAGGACAACCGTGCTGACAACTTAAGGGAGTTTATTCTCCCATTAGAGCTTTAATTCTGAATCTCTTGCTGAATGCAAAGACATCTTTTGGTGATGTACTGCTCCATCTCTATTTTATTTGTATTATTTTGCCAAAACCAAGCGCTCTTTTGTTGCCAGTATGGGTCACATCTCATTGGAGGTGATTCAGGACTGTCTGTCAGTACTTGGCAATGTGAGGACAAGCTGTCATCTTTCACTGGCTCCTCTATGAGATAGAGGCCATTTTTTAACTGGAGTTTGATGCAGGAATTTTGTCATTGCAGCATTCGATGCTCTTTTCAGTTTTGATTACAGATCTTCACTCCGAGTTCAGTTTATGGGCTGCACGTTTACACCATCAGAGGCAGCGTCCTTCCTCTGAGAGGTCCTCCAAGACGACACTGCTTGGTTTTCAACAACACTTTTCTGGATGCCAAGGGAAGCAGCGTTAATTTGCCAGGCTTGTACTCTGATTTTAATGTTGTTCCACCCTCAAGGGTGTGGGCATTTTGTCTACTTAATGATTAGGGATGGAGAGCAAGAGTTTTAGGCCATTTTAGGCTCATCTATGCAGCACTACATTATCTCATAGTGCTGTTTTCTCATACATTTCTTCTTTTTCAGTCTGGTTCTGTGATTTGGATATTGCACTTGGCCATACTGCGATTTTACTGTGATTAATTGTGCAGCCCTATTAATGATGCAAGTGATTGTCAAGAAATGCACAGCTTAAATCAGTTTCTCACTCATTTTCACTTTCTACCCCTCATTTTTAATGGAAAGAAATGTCAGAAAATGTTTGGCAAGTTTGTGTCATTGCCTGCAAATATCCCAGAGCCTGCAGCTCAGATAAACACAGACAGATGTTACTGATGAGTGTTGACTTGTTGCTCAGAAGTTGTTGTGCAAAGATATTATGGTAAATTACAGAGGTAGTGACACTTAAAATTCACCTGTTTGACTTTTAAGTAATTGGTTTTGACAGCTGGGGGGGTAGAGCTGCAGTGATTACCACCTACTTTAATAACTGATTCATTGATTTGAGTCATTTCCAAGGTAAAGAAGTAAGAATTCTCCAATTCCAGCTTCTTAAATGTAAATACGTCCTATTTTCTTTACTACTTTATGACAGTAAACTCAACATCGACATTTTTCACCATTTTCTGACACTTATAACACTTTTAACTTGAGAAAATACTCAACAGATTAATCGATGATGACAGTAGTCCTATTTGAGTTAAGGATTTGTTGAAAACCAGCTGAGGCCCAGTTAAATGTGTTGTAAAACTTTGTGCAGAGGAGCTTTATTGACTTAATTATCACCCCTCTAGAGTTTTCTTCAGTTGTAGTAACTTTTACCTCATTGTTTTGGTTTTACAACAACTTTACTGTTTTGTTCACTCTCATAGCATCTTCAGATGCAGCAGGAAGCTGTTGTTACAAAAAAAACCCACTAAAAACCCACTTTAACTACCTGCAGCACCAAAAAGTAGACGGACAAAGTTGGCGACTAGATGGTGAACATAGTGGAACATTTAGCAGCTAAAGAGACGGGTATTTCTCTCAGGAGTTGATGGAGACCAAATCCTGAAAGGAGAGTAATTTGGGACTTTCATGCACATGAACATATGAACTTTATCAGGCAATAATATATGTCAGTGTCGTGAAATCATATGTGGACATTCATGGTCCCCAGAGGATGAAGCCCAGGACTTTTTCGAACCCCTGTCTGATGTTACCATGAAGTTGAATTTTTTTGGTTTTGAGTGAAATATTTTGACAGTTATTGGGGTTGTGTCTTGATGGGAACCCCAGACTTCAAGCGACAACCAACTATTGGATGAATTGTTCTGAAATTGAGTGCACAAATTCATATTCAGGATGAATTGATGTCCTCACAGTGATGTCCTCAAGATGAATTGTAATTGTTCATAGTGAGTCTTAACTAGAGATGGGCACTGAGAATAGATTCTGAAGTGGAGTTCCAAAATTCTGGGTCCTAGATAATCATTAAGAAATTAAACTTTTGCTTCTGCTTATGGATTCCTGCACGCTAATTTAACCACACATTGTTGCATTTACCACCACATTTCACTTTGATATTAAGTTAAAATAATGGCCCAAGTATTAGCTTCACTTCTTATAGTGTTGACCACGAGCTGATGATTATCAAAATAGTTTCTGATTAAAGTGAAATAAGCATGTGGCCTGTTGAGTCGGCGCCTCAAGGAATCAGAATCAAGAATTGTTAAGAACCGAATCGATAAGCAGAGCCGGACCATTAAAATCCAAATGATAACCAACCCCAGTCTTAACACCACATCTGCCAACATTTAGGTTTCAAAATACAGAGTTTTTTTTTTTGTTTGTTTGTTTTTTTGGCAGATAGGGTCTTTCTTTTTTAGGGGGAATCAGAGGTCACCCGCCGCCCACAAGCCCCTTGAATCAGGGTGTGGGTTGCCGGTGTTGGTAGTCCTGCTTCACATCTTTTGGATGGATGCAGTGTATTTTAAATTTGGTGCAGACATTCATGGTTTTTGTGAACTGTTCGTTTAGCATACAGTGACTTGACATCTAGACTTTCCTGGTTTCAAGCTGGATGTCTGGAATCCTGCAAAATATCTTTAAAACACTGAAGTCTCCTGGTTTTCTACATTCACCACCAAATTGTCCCATTTTTTGCCACAATTAAAATAATGATTATTGTGCTATACTTGTAATTTATCCTAATTTATCCTATCCCTGGTTTATGATCAACTGCCTGCAAACTAATGAAATTTCCCTCTTCTGCTGCACTTTGTTTTTTGCATGCTAACATGACACATGAGGCAGCACAGTGGCTCGGTGGTTATAGCACTCTGGGTGTCACTATATGTTGCACTAATGTGTCTCTATATGTGACAAATAACCTTATACCTGCTAATTGTCGGCATGTTAGCATTCAGCTAACACACAGCTGCTTGCATGAATGGAATAAGACACAGAGGCGCTTCTGTTGATTGGTTATAATTTGGACTTTTAAGCACAATTAGCCTGTTATCAAGGTAAATAATGTGTAGCAAATAACTTCCCTCATGTATTTGTCAGTGTGTGAGTCTCTCTGCTGCCCCTGTCTGGTCTTCACTCGTTCCTTCCCTCCTTTCCTCCCTCCTCCTCCCCTCAGTCCAGCAGCTGGCCCATTCCTCAGTGTTATTATTGGATTTCAGAAAGCCGGGAGGGGGCATATATCACATCTCCCTTCGTCACCCCTCCCCTCGTTCACACTCATTCTTTCATTCATCTTTCTCCTTTTTAATAACTCCCTCTCTGCTCTTTGGCCATTAATAAAGATGAACTCACTCTGCTGTCGCCTCCTGCCCTCATCTCCCTCTTTCTCTCTGTCTCTCAGTCGTCTCCTTTCCCTTTGCACTGTATTGACCCTCTTCCTAAAATCTCACCCCCCCTCCACCTCCCATCTTTCTTACATTTTCCTTGATGTCCTTTATCTCTCTCACCCTCCATCCATCCCTCAGTTCAGCCTCTTCCTCCCAGTCTGCCCTCTCTTGTCTTCCCTCCATTCCCCTCACCCCTCTTTTCTCCTTCAATTTCTCTCCGTCTGACACCACAGTCCATCATGCACTGGGCTCTGGACACCGGCCTCCCTCAGACGCTCTCATTCATCAGGACTTTGAAAAGCAGAAATCACTCTCTCCTCTCCTCCGCTGGCCGCTGCCACTTATTGCGCTATCCATCACACCTGGCGGATGATCAATACCAGCCCTTCCCCTCTGCCCCTCCTGCTCCTTTTCCCTCCACCACGTCTCCCGCCTCCTCCTCCTCCTCCTTTACTCCACACTGTATTTCTTTCACGTCTGGCTCTCTGCAGCCCAGGTTTATGTGAGAAAACTGAGCCTGTCAGCCCTTCTAGGCAGTGCAGCTGCACCTGAAACATGGAACAAGATCAGAATGATGTGTCGATAACAGTAGATTATCTCCTTTGACGTGAACATGTAATTCAAGACCTATAAATGATACGTTTTTGGGTGGAAATGCACTTTACATCAAACCGTACCTTTTCCACTGTTACTGTAGGATATAGTTACTGCAGTTATATGTCACTTAGTATTAAAGGGGACAGTTTCAATTCTTTGAGCAGGGTTGTATGAGGTGCTTATCCATAGTCAGTGTAGTAGTTACATAGATGGCGCTCGGCACACCACCAGTTTGAAGAAGCAGCAGGAGTGCTGGCGTAGGAAGCTAAGCAATGTTAGCAGCAAAATGTATTTTAGCCACCTGAAAAAGTACACAATATTTAGAATATATTCACTACTTTACCTTGCTGTCAGACAGACTTTTCTGACAGGAAACCACGGTTGTATAAGCCAAACATTGCACACTCCAAACCAACCAAACTCCATTAGCAAAATCAGTAATTTTACCTCAGA
>JAJHUR010004032.1:2964-37890 GCA_027495735.1 Lutjanus campechanus | reverse complement strand
CCCACTAATCATGAATCGTATCTCAGTCATGTTATCTGTCAAAATAAATGCAAAATGTTATATTTTTTACCATATTGTGCAGCCCTTGTTCTTGCCTACCCTGAATTGTTTGTAATTTATGTGACCTGGCTGCTGTAACACCAAATTTCCCTTAACGATTACTGAATTACCCTATTTATCTATATTAATTATAGTTTTATATGTATCAGATGATGCAGATATTTTTACCTTCTATTTTATTTTGCATCTGTTCTTTGACTGGACCCCTGCATACATCTCAATGCACTTAATGTTTCCTGACGCTCTGTTTGACTCGGTACAGACGAGGCCATAACTCCTGATGTTTATCGATCCTTCAGCCTCTGTTGAATTTATTTCTACAAGTCTATACAAATCTGTTTCTGTGCAGCCTATTGTACCAGAGGGGTTAATGTATTATACAAAGTGTTCAGATCAGGGATTAGATTTTCCCCCAATTCCATCAGTCAATTCTCGGTGCTCTCCAGGGCATTCATCATTTTGACAGTTGCAGATAAGGCAATTATTTTCCTCGAGCAACTACAAAATGTAGACAAGTGCTTCTGTGACAGTGTGTCTGTTTGAGGGGGGAACACAAATATTATTCCAGCAGTCACTGATGGCACATATTGCTCGCTACGAAGCGATATCCTCTGTAACACAAAGGAAACAGATGTTATGAGCATTTCTGCGTCCTAATGCACTTCAGCGTTTCATCTTTTTACAGTGAATTGAAGCTCCATACTGCGATTCAATAAGACGTCTTTACAAATGGTTTGTTGTTAAGGCCTTGTTTTCTGCAGCTGGAGTAAATATTTGCTCAGTGATGGAGGCCATGATTGTTTTTATGGTATTACACAGATGTGCTAATTGTCATTTAAACACAGATTTGATTTATTTTTCCTCGCTCTCTTCTGAAAATCAGCTTCAGAGCAGCCGCAAGAGAGCACAATCAGTATTAGACTAATGCATAATGTGCATTATTTCTCATTGTAACATAACATTAATGAAAATTAAAACATATAAAAATGTAAATATAAAATCTGTGCAGCCTGAACAGCCACAGTCCAATGAAATAATATATACTTTTACAGATATTGAAAGAAAAAAAAAAGTACTCGCAGTTAATTTCACACTATTTTGAGCATGCTATTCATATAGAACCACACAATGTCCACCCTACTGTCCTGAAATTTGTTCCCTCAGCATGACCGTACACACATACTTAAGCTGTATCACCTCACACGAGTCCTGTGTGAAGCTCAGAGAGCTGCTGTCTGGAGGACTGCCTGCGATCTCCACTATGAGCCCCTGGGGGGCAGCAGAAGACCTTCATTTCTGCACCGGCGAGGCTGCTTACGGCTGACTTACACCAACTGTCACCTACAGCTGAGGCTCAAGTCAGGACACGATTCAGGCTGCTGATAAATCCTTCCAGAAGAAACAATAAAGTTTGCTCTTACAAACAAACAAGCAAAGATTTCATAGAAACTTCTGTCTTCCTTATTCAGCCTCCATCTGTCTTTGTCAGATGTCAAACAAGGACTTTAATATTACTCATAGATGCAATCGCAACTGAAGGCAAAAGACTGTTTATGTGAATATTTTGAACTATATGTTTATATTCGAAAACCTATTATAAATCATTTTTATTTGTTTATGCAAACCTGATATATAAGCTACAAAGAACATAAGAGGTCACTGTGAGATTTGGAAGAATATCGGTCTGTTGTTCATTGCATAGACAGACATTAATGAGTGTGATTGTTAGATGTCAAATGTTAAATAAAACCATCTTAGTGGATAATGACACTATTAGAATCCAAATAAATAAAGGAAAATAACCAAATCTTAATATCTTGGCTTTCTATTTTGCTAATCTTTGATCCAAACAATTTTTCTGGGAAGCAAAACAAAGCAGCACATTTCTTAAGTGCAGTCTGGGTGGATTACGCTCCTCATACGTTATAATTCCTCTCATATGAGCATTATAAGTGTGTATTTGCCAGATTTTGAGTGTGTGGCGTTTGTTGTCTGAACCTCAGAGTTAATAAAAGTGAGAGGGCGCGGGAGGCAGAGCGGGAGGATGACGTTAGGCTGAGCTCAGGTCTGTCATCGGATCAAAGTGGGAACTTGTTCTCCCATCGCTGTCAGCACGTTTTAATGATCGTTGAGCCGGGCCGAGCTGTTCCTCCCTAAAACTTTCCCATACCGAGTGTCTGATAGATTCATAGCTTAATCATTAACTCGCACTTAATTCGTCTGGAGCAACATTATAAGCTCAAATTACAAGGGGATTTTGGCAAAAGGTCGGTTTCATAAAGTGCTCGCTTCTAGACCTTTCTGTTGCTAAAAATAAAGGAATAAACACTGCAAAAAGTTATTAAATAGTTAAATAATAACAAAGAAAATGCAAGTTCATTAAATTGCTGTTGCTCTTGAATTTAAACAAGAGTAAAACGTTTTAACACATGTTAACCTTAAATCTGCTAATTTTGACAAGGGCAAAGCAAACCTCCACTAATTATTCCAACCAGACAAACATATTTTACGGTGATGAAACATCATTTAAAAGGACAAAGAGCAGATGTTGAAGACCAAAGGAAGGATGTGTAGGACGTGTTTACGTACCGCACCCTTGAACATGAGTCACTGACAGTAATTAGATAGTTAAAA
Source organism: Lutjanus campechanus (assembly GCA_027495735.1). Lineage (NCBI taxonomy): Eukaryota > Metazoa > Chordata > Actinopteri > Lutjaniformes > Lutjanidae > Lutjanus > Lutjanus campechanus. Next base: position 35,196 of record JAJHUR010004032.1, on the reverse strand, counting down.
TAAAAGTATTACTGTCCATCGCTTCAAGATTAAAGGTTAAATAATATCCAGCTGCACGTGTGACGAACAGTTTCATCCTCTACATTGAACTTTTCGACATGTTTCAAAGACATTATTGGAATAATTCATAAGCAGTTCTTTTAAAGTCAGAGACGTCCTTCAGCTGAACTCACTTTGTGATTTTAAATAATTATAAAATATAGAACAAGAGCAAAGATACCATTTATGCACATATCCTGAATGCATAGTTCTGTCTCTTAAACTAAAAAAATATTATATTTCTGTATATATAAGTATAAACAGTGACAATTTTGGTGCAGGAATATAGAGCAAAACAGTTAAAGTATGGTGACAAGAGACCAAAATGACTGAAATAACAGAAACGGTGTCATTAGTGGACTGAAAGGTTTCATGAGGCCGTCTGAGCTGAGCTGCTGTGACAATAAATCAAACACAGAAAGAAGGCCGAGGCCTTTATGGGGTGTGCCACCCATATATTGACTGCACATCATAGCAGCCCTTCTGTTGTAGGCTGGATTATAAATCCCATTTCTAAAAGATATATGGGACTTTAGATGTGTCAGACCTGCCTTTTCTTCAGCCTAACCATATGTTTGATTTTTTTTAGCCTATTTACAATCACGTTATTCCCAAGACTTTCAAAGTTGAGTGAAAAGTACTTTAAATGTACGCTAATTACACATTTAATCCAATTATTCCACACAAAGCCAATAATGTAGCTACTATTTGGTTAAGTACAGTGTTAGTAAGCTAGTAGAGCTATAAAATCTTTGTACTTTAAATGAGCTTACCCCTTTTTGTGTGAAAGTGTCCAGCCCGCCTGTACGTCTGACAGGACGCACGGTGCATGTAATGAATGAGACGGCTGCTGTAGGCCTCTATAGGGCTGAAAAGTAGTTTCAAAGAGAGAAAGAAAGAAAGAGAGAGAGAGAGAGAAAGATCAGCCAACAGATGAGAGAAGAGAATCCAAGCTGAACCGCGGATCAGCCCCTTCAAACTGTCCCAAAACAGACCTCTTGTCCCAGCAGAAAGTCTCATCTCTCAGCCTGCCAGGGACGTACATCTACCACGTTAAGGGTCTCTGAGTACAGACCAAACGTGTCTATAGCAGAGGTTCTCAATTTTTTTTTTTCTCAGCCAAGGACCCCTTACAAGATAGAAAATATACTTGGGACCCCCTCATGTATGTCCCTTAGATTAGAGCAGGGGTATAAAACAGTCCAGGGGCCAAAGGGTCCAATCTGGCTCAGTGGATGAGTTTGCAAAGTTATTCATTCTCGACCTGAATACAGTTCTCCAAAAAATAATAAATACTTATTGTCTTATTTAAATTGTGCAAAATATTGCCAATCAGCTGCTTCAGCACAAACGAATCTGGATCAAGCTTCTATCTTATAACAATATTGTTTGAACCCTGTCGCTAACTCCATTACCACACAGGAAGTAGCTCAAATCATAAAGAAGTAAAATACTACAACTGTATATTATTGTTCAGGTCCAACACACACAAACAGTAAAGTGACTGAATATGACTGTTGAAACTGCACTTATTTTTCTAAAGACATCTCAGACTGATGGTTCATTAAACTGATGGTTTCAGAACGTATTTGTACTTTTTACACTAAAAAGGGAACATGGAGGTGCTGTTATTTATAGGTTATTATGTAATGGTTTTACTGGTCCGACCCACCTGAGATCGAATTGGTCTGTATGTCGCCCATGAACCCTGGATTAGTTTTTACCTTTAATAGGTGACATACAGTATTTAAGATTTATAGATTGCTAGAACTATTTTAGATTTAAATTTTAAAATGTTACTGAACTCTGAAGCCTTTTGTAAGAATAAATATAGATCATTTTGAAACTGAAAACTTTTCACGGACCCTCTGGCAGAGAGCCACAGACCCCTGTTTGAGAACCACTCAAGTGCTGGAAGTTGGTATCAAATGTTTTGTCAGATTCTTAGTTTTGTGCACTTTTTCTTTGATCAGATATTTCCATGCTGCAAATTTTATTCAGCTAATCGTTCTTAGAAAACATGCTTGTACAGCTACTACGACACAAAAGTGCTGAGTTCTTCAAAAGAAAAAAGAAACTAAGATACTGTATTTGGCAATGCTGAAAATGTGAAACCCGTGAGCCCCGAGGACACAAGCTCAGGTTTTGTCTTTGGTATTTCTTCCTAAAAAAAACAAAACAGGGACTTAGTGATCTGAGGTGGTTTAGATTCTACAACTGAGAGCTGAACGTCTACTTTTTTGTTAAGTTTCTCCTGACTGAACTGAAAACCTGTGTTTGTTGATACACGGTCATTTTTAACTCTTTTTGTTGTGTAAAATAAAGGCATTTTCTTTTACACAAACCTTGCAGTGTGCCTTGGAGTGATTTTAAAGGAGACTTGAATTTTTGATTTTTTACTGAGACAGTTTCACCAATGCAATGAGCCCTTCACCTGAAAAATAATCTACATTTTTGTTAACTGAGCACTGGCTATTGACTATTTTGGGGCTATGGATGAGAAATCAAATCACCAATTCAGTCAAGTAGAGCTGCAACAATTTGTCGATTAGCTGATTAATCCATCAGTTGAGCTAAAGAAAACTATATGCCAACTATTTTGGTATTTGATTAATTGTTGCACTCATTTTTCAAGCAAAAATGTTAAACATTTTCTGGTCCCAGCTTCTCAAATGTAAGTATTTACTGCTTTTCTTTGTCATTTATGATAGTGTGACTGTTGGTTGGCCAAAATATGCAAATTAAAGACCTCTCTAATATTGTGATGAGCATTTTCCAGTTTTTCAACATTTTATAGACTAAAGAATTCATCTATTAATCATGAAAATAATCGGCAGGTTAATTGATAATGAAAAAAAGTCCAAATTAACGTTCTGTTTTTGTCGTTTTATTAAAACTTCCTCCTTTTCTTGTGGTGGATGACCTCAGTAAATCCTGCAGCCTGCAATTCTTTCTCTAACTTCTCACCACTAAACTCTTGGGCGGCAGCACACATTCATTCTTTCACACTGGAACACTTTGTGACACTTAACGCCTCTACATTGTCTTTGCGTTGGGAAAAAAATATTTACATTTCCACTGCATGGATTTAGCTGAAACTATTACTGTGTCTGGAGTGACTTATGGTGAGTTTACAGTCAGCGCTTTAGAGCACAAACAGATATGCACACACATACAGTCAGTATAGAGAGATAAACACAAACATATGCATGCACGCACATGACCACGCACACACACAAACACACACACACACACACCATCCTTCAGAAGCATTGATTCTGTTTTGAATAGTGTGTTTTCTCCTCAGTCTAGATAGTCTTGCTACTGCCCATGCTGTTAGTGCGCCAGGCATTTTCAAACTCTTTACATCCATTACATTCCACTAGGTAAATACCTAATGCTGGAAACATTTGTCAATGTGTGCGCCTGGCTGAACAGAATAGATTATTGGGGGCTGAGTAAAATACACTGCATTTCCAAACAGCACTATGCCTGTGACATATTAAAAACTTCACACAAGACTCGCTGCAGTTTCCCCCTGCACCCAGGATATGTAATATTTCAAGGAAATAAAGCTTGCAAACAATAGTAAACATTCTTGGTAAAGAATAGGAATGTCAGTATTTCCGATAACACGAGCAGCAGGGCTTTTTCTGTCCTTTTAGCAGCAGTATACAGTATACACTATTCTTAAACCCTCTTCATGGTTACTTTAAATGAGAGGGATAATTAGAAATACCCAATTTGCTCAGAGGCAACCACTGTTTAGTGTGAGATGAGCTGCAACTACTGCAATGATTATACGAGTAGTTGTAGTCGTAGTAATCGATTAGTTGTTAAATATGAAATTAATAATTCTCAACTATTTTGATAATTGATTAATCAGTTTGAGTAATTTTTTGAAAATTATGATTATCATTATCAATTAATCTGCCTAATATTTTCATGATTAATCAATTAATCATTTAGAAAAATGCTCATCACAATTTCCCAGAGCCCGACGTCACATTTTCAAATGTCCAAAGCCCAAAGACTCTTCATTTATCATCATAACAAAGAAAAGCAGCAAATACTTACATTTAAGAAGCTGCAACCAGCAAATGTTTGACATTTGTCATTTTTCCTTGAAAAATAACTAAACTGTTAATCGATTATCAGAATAATCGGCGACTAATTTTCCTTCGACTGACTAATTCATTAATCATTGCAGCCCTACTGAATGTCTTTGGGTTGTGGACAACACAAGATAGGGTCAACTTTTTTCACCATTTTCTGACATTTTATGGACCAAACACCTAATTAATTAACTGAGAAAATAATCAATGATTACATGGGTTAATGTTTAAGACTTAAGTCCATTTGTCACAGTTATTTAATTAATTAACTTTGGGACTATTCATGCATATCTTGTCCTGCACTGTGGCTGCATAAATGTTTGTTCTCCTGTTTATTCTGCCTTATTCTATTTTAAAGTTAAAGTTATTTATACGTCTGCTTATATTGTTTTGTGCTTCTTTGATATCCTTTTATGTCATAGGCAGAGATGAAATAGTTAGTAGTTTCATGATAAACCACGGTAGAATTCCCAGTGGTTAGTTTTACCACTTCAAATTTTAATTGTCACTAAAGCTATGTTTGATTACTGTGCTTTGAAAGACTCCTGGTTAATACTGTCCAGCATCAACCAAAGTTAGCAACAGTCTCCTAGACGCAGATGCAGCAGCAACGTGGGTTTGTTTTGCATCAGTGACAACAATGACAACGCAAAAGGACATGATGTCATTTCAAACTGCTGCGCATTCTTTAATATAAAAGTTGGTGATATTATTTGAGTGTGTGTATCAGTACTTTTTCTGTGTATGTAACTGATCATTTTGGTCACTATCACAGTGATATTAAATTTTCATACCATTTCATTCCTAGTGTTTGAGATGCCGTGCTGTTGATTTATCACTGATTCTCTGGTATCTATTGTTTACACTTTGGGAACAAAATGACCTAAATCTCTGGTGATTTCTTCATTTAAAACCAGGTCAGAGCAGAATTAGACCATTTTGGAGAGAAAAACACTGCACCCCTATCTTCTATTGTAATGGAACTTAGCTGCAGAAACATTTGAAGCTTATTTCTTGAATTACCACAACATTCAAACAGGGATAACAGACTCATCTCGGAGCCTGAACACACCTAAATAGTAATGAGGAAAGGACCAGTTTGAGTCTCATTAATTGGATTAGCACCTCTCTGGAATGGCTGGTATGAATATGCATGGAGCTGTGGGAAGTCTCTAAAATGTGAGTTACAGAAAACAATGTTCATTTTATTTTTAACTCCAAGTGGTTCCGCTGTCACGCCTAAATATAGTAAAGTGCTGCACATTAAAGCAAAGAATTGTCTCTTGTAGAGTAGAAACATATTACTTAATGTATTAGGCGAGGTAATACACCCTATAAAAAGAGAATTTGTTTTCCTTTTTTTGTTATTTATTGTTGGAGCCTCTTCTCACAGTTTTTGGGGCTATGTCAAAAACTTTCTGACATGATAGCAATGGTGTGAGGTTTGGCAATGGTTCAAGCAACAAGCAATTTGTTTTTGGTGCAGGCCATGGCAGTGTACAAAGTATTGTTAAGATTACACGATGCTAACATTATGGATCAGAAAAAGGGGAAAAATGTCAATCACTGTTTCCCAAACCACAAAACAAGATGACGTCCTAAAACAATTTGTTTTGTCTACAAGCCAAAGAGTTTTCTGTCAAAGAGGAGTAAAGAAACCAGAAAATATTCAAATTTAAGAAGCTGGAATCAGAGAATTTTGATCTTTTCTCTTAAAAAATTGCTCAAACAGATGAATCGATTAACAAAATAAGTGGCGATTAATGTAAAAGTTGGCATTTAATCAATTGATGGTTAATTGTTGCAGCTCTAATGGAGATACAGACCAAGATGCAGAGTGAAAAAAAAAAAAAGGGTCACAGGGCGAGCCCCCATTTTGCCACAACCTGCCAAAATATAAAGACGACACATGACTCTTTAAAGTAAAATAAATACATTAAAGAAAACTATGAGGGTTTCTACTGCTATTGTAAAAATAACAGGATTGTGCAGCTTTGGCAGTAGCCTTTAAAAATGCACTTGGTGGAACTAGGCAGTTCTTATTTGTGCATGACTAAACATACTTTCATAGAAAAGTAGTCTCAGATGATATAAAAACTCAATAACACATTTCTTTACATGCCTTGTCTCTATGCCTCTTTGATCTTTAGTAATTGATAGAGAATGGGACTCCTGTGGCAGACCCTCTTCAACAAAGATACACAATAAAGAGCGGGGACTGTGAGTGGACAGGGGTGATGTCGGGTCTCTTATTTGGGTGCGTTTCCATTCATTCCTCCAATATTCCATTCCTGGTTCTGCTTCACGAGTTTGTCTATTGTGGAGCGCTGAATGGGGGAGTGCAGGAGCGTCTCTGCTTCCGTTAATTAGAGCTTTTTGCAGCTTCCGCTCCTTGAGGAGTCAAAGTTTAAGCAGTGGAGAAAAAAGAAACCCTCAGTCCTCCATTGTGGCTTCAAAGACATGAAAAGGTATAGTTTACCACTAGTTGGGGTGTAGGTGGCTGCGGTGTTGAAGTGTCTAGGGTAAGGACAAACAGTGAAAAGTGAGATTTTTCACCCTAGAAGGACATTAAGATACTATTTTGGTAGTTTTAGAAGCATTGATGGAATTAAAGTAACTGGTGAGGTCCATTAGTGGGAAGTAACAAAGTACGAGTATAATTAAGTAGAATATCTGTACTTTATTTTTCTGACAACTTTTTACTTTTACATCCCAACATTTTAACACAAATAATAATCAAAACAGCCTTGTTACCTTAGTTTTACTACATTTGCAAGAAATTATTGATTATTTTTATTTTGCATCATTATCTACCACCTTCCCAACATCAAGACCAATTTCAACCTAAATGGACACTGTGAATAGTGTCTGCGCATATCATGCACCACAGATGTAACACGACAAAAAAACCCAACAAAATAAGACATAAGACAGAAAGAATGAAAATTACATAACAAGACAAAAACAATGTAAAAAAAACAACAAAAGACAGAAGCGACATAAAAGACAAAACAAGACAAAAACAATGTAACAAGATGCAACAAGACGTAAACAACGACATATATACGACATAACAAGACAAGGTGAAAACGATGTACCAAGATATAAGACAAAAATGACCTGAAAGACAAAACAAGACAAAAAAAGGACATGACGAGACCAGAGAAAAAAGACCTAAGAAGACGAGACAGACAGGCCCGACCATGAAGAAAAGATGACTGTCAGTTAGCTTTGCATAGACACAGCTGGTACAAATGTCCTTCAGATGGTGATGTTTTACTTTATATTTCAGAGCCTGTACTTTTTCACTTTTTCTTTCGATTATAGAAGCTGAATCAGTACTTCTACTTTTACCAGAGTCTTTTCTTTCTTTCTTTCTTTCTTTTTTTTTCACAAAAGTATCTTCTGTACTTCTTCTTGAGTACAGAATGTGTGTACTTTAGCCACCTCTGGTTAGGTGTCACATGTTGAGTTTCTAGTATTTCTTAAAGTACTGTACATCTGATCCTGAAGTTCATATGGAGTTAAAAGCGAAGGGACATTCCAAGGACTATTATATGCATACTGATTGTGCAGGAACCCCGACTTGTCTTTACACATGAAATGACCAATTGTTCGTGCAGGCTTAAGTGATGCACGAGGCAAAAGAGAAAAAAAAAAGTCCTGGGGTCTGTAATGACATGTGGCTATGGGTGTCCTTTTATACCTTGAGATTCCCTTTGCCTCATTAGTTAACACACTTTCTTAGTTTTGAACAATACCTTAGCTTGAGTTCTCCCAGCAGAAATCCCCCCGCTCAGTCGATATTTCCAGGGCCTGCAGCAGAGTTTCAGAGAGAGGGCCCTTTCCCCCCTGTCCTAACAGCTTTAATACTTGTAATTATCTCTTGCTGGGGGAGGCTGGAAATTGGATTAGGGTGGTGAGTCTCAGCTGAATGAATTACCTCCATCTCCCCACTTGGTGGGCCACACACTGATAAAGTGCGGAAAAACGGATTTGGATTCAGCCTTAGCATTCATGGCTTCCTTGTGGAAAAATGAAATTTTCCAACAGAAGGGGCCAGTGTGCCAGCAGTATCTGTCCACAGCATGTTTCATCTGCTCCTGCTCTTCTGGAAATGCAATTACCTGCGTTATCGGGGCCTAAATGGTGACAGTTTGGCAGGGGAGCAGTTCCACCTGCCAAAGGCATCATTCGACAGTGTTTTTGTTGCATCCAGTATTCTTTCAGTTTGAAATTATTCCCCCTTATTTCCACCTGTCAGGAGTAAAACAATCTGCTGATTTGTTTACAGGTAGAATGATACTGCTGGTGATGGAAAGGAGAAGAAAAATGAGATTTACAACCTTAACTTTAGTATTAGATTATGTTTATATGATCAGTTTTGTCATGATTTGGCTCGCCTTCATGCTATTTATAAAAGCCACATTTCTTTCAATTTTCTAGATTGTTTTCCAGTTTGGGATTCAACTGGTGATCTTTTAATTTCATCACCTTGTTGCACCCTGAAGGGCAGAAACACATCAGTTATATGGCATAAAAGGTAATTCACCAAAGAAAATGTGTTTTACATTGTTGCTGCCTCTTCTCTTTGTTCCTGTGATATCTCAAAAACTTGCTGACAGATTGCAGTGGTGTGAGGTTGAGCAAGGAGCAAGTGATTTGCTTTCGGTGCACGTCCAGGCATTGTTTTAAGTATTTCTAAGACTGCAAGATGAAACATTTTAGCTATTTTCTCATGTTGAGCTAATTAACTGAATGAATAAAAATGAATTAAATTAATAAAATCGTGTAAAATACAGTCATTTGATCTACTGATAATTTTCTTGAATAATCGATTCGTTGTTTGCGCCATAAAATTTCGCAAAATGGCGAAAAATGTCAATCAGTGTTTCCAAAAGTCCAAGATGGCGTCCTCAAATGTCTTGTTTTGTCCACAACTCGAGAATATTCAGTTCACTGTCATAGAGGAGTAAAGAAACCAGAAAATATTCACATTTGAGAAGCTGGAATCAGAGAATTGTGACTTTTTTTCTTAAAAAATTACTCAATCAAATGATGATCAAAACTGGTGATTAATTAAATAGTTGACAACTAATCAATTAAAGATTTATCGCACCACACATGACTCTTTAAAGTAAAATAGACTTATTTAATGGAAACTACTAGGGTTTCTACTGCTACTGAAAAATAAATGATACTTGATACGTAAAAACTAGCAAATTTTGTGCATTTTCCTTAACCAACAGTTGAAAATGCTAACAATCAATTAATAATTAATAATTAATAAGACTTTAAAAATCATGTTTTTTCTCATTTTTTTAAATTTTAAGTTCCCTTATCCAACAAATGTGATGATTAATCGAAATCCATAATAAAAATGTAACACTTACAAGAGCGATTTTTCTGCATTACAAGTGCTTTTACTTTTAATACTTTGAAGTACTTTTAGCCAATAATACTTCTGTACTTTTACTTGGGTGAGATTTTGAATGCAGGACTTATAATAGAGTAATTTTCCATTGTGGTAGTTCTACTTTTATTTAAGTAAAGGTTCCAAAAACGTCTTTCCCTGACACTAAGGTATAACCAGATATTTCAGATGGCTGCAATATTTCCTCAAGAGCAGCAATCTAAAGCTGAGAGTAGCAGAAGTAAAGAACAACGAACCCGAGAAAAGAAACAAACTGAACAGCCAATAACAATGTTTTATTTCTGTACTGTACCTCAGCCTTCACTTGAATGACTGCACATACAGTATAGGTTGATACTAAATTATTTAACGTCAATTCAGCTAATGTTCTACATGTGTTGTTTCTCTCAGAGGAGAGAAGAAAAGCTCTTTCAGAAGGTCTATTAAATCAATATGTGGGAAGGCTTGCCACTGTGGATAACTCACCTCCAATACATCAAACAAAAAATGAAGTAAGTAATTAAACTGCTGGATTTTACACTTCAAACCATCACACGTTGGCGTGGATTTCATGTTCTGTGCACTGTTTAGAGATATATTTGCAAGATAAATGGTCTGAAATTGGGATTTTATTACAAATCATCAAACACTTCCCTAAATGTTGCGTCTAAATGAAGCGAAAATTACCTCAGACTAAGCCGAACTAAAGAGATAATACTCCGAGGAGAAGTTAAGACTTGCTCTTAATTTGGAACAGAGCCAACTTTGTTTCCCCGTTGTTCATTAAGTAGTGGTTTTAATTCGGTTTCATATTTAATTTCCCGCTGTGTCATTGTAAGGAATCAGATCAAACAGAGGACAAACTAGCCCTACATACCCGGCGCTCGCTATCAGACACCCCCCTCGTCTTTTCCACTTCCCATTCTTTTAACCCCCCACTGAGGACAATCCTTGAAGGTAGATAAAAAGAACAACAAAAGATAATTAAATCTAAAAAAGGAGGGAAAAATCTCTGCTTTCTCACTCAAACAGTTGGGGATAGATTTCAGCACAGTAAGGGTTTGGCTAATTTATACAAAGGCCTGATGGGAGTCCTTCAACATTTACACTCTGCCTGGGACATGGATGGGTAAAGAGAAATTATATTCACCTCTAATTGTTATATGTTCCTATTTTTACTGTCTCACCTTATCACACTTGCCAGCACAAATAAAACACACTTTATTTGCATTTGTCCGATTGCAAGACCACCAAAAGTCATAATAATTCATGATAAGATTATCAATTTACAGCTGTGCCGTTATCAGAGGGGTAAAGATTGCTCTGACGGGCCTTGTTGTTCCAACTCAAACCTGCATCCCATCGGTGACAAATCTAAAATTATAATACAGTAATGCTTCACATAGACCCAGCTATTTAGGCGTGAATTTAATATTCATTGCTTTTGCAGCTTGGTTGGTTTTAAGGTGCTATCACCCTTATCCACCCTCCTCCCAACCCCACCCACTCCCCAACATTGCTGCCACCTACACTCCTATATCCACCAAACAGGGGCAAATGGCAGTCACTGGGACAGACAGACACACACACACACACACACACACGTCTCTTTGTCCCTCCCTCCTTCACTCATTTCCCCCATTCTCTTTCTCCGGCTGCCTCTCTCTGTCCCCCATCACTCTCCCTGTCCTTGTTTTTGATCTTCAAACGCTGGTAGGGATAATGACTACAAATCAGGGATGAAGGTGAGTGATCACAATGTGGCCCACCCATCCCAGCTGGCCTTTTTACTCCCCTCGTATGATGCATCTTCCTGACTCTTTCTGAGAACCCGCTGAACTGCACCGCGAGGGTTTCATATGGAGTTCACAGGGGGCTCAATACAGTCCGATGGACTCAGTGTTTAAGGCTTTCAAGCTGGTTTGATTCTCCATCAGCAGCTTGGAAACAATTAACTGCAACATTCATGAAAATAAATATTTACGTATGGTTCATGTAAAAATGATAGAGAACAGTTCTACTTTCCTTTTTAACAAACTGTCACAATGTTGGCCATTGTTTTATGTTACTTACCAACTTTTTTGTGGATTTTGGAAGCAGTACAGCACCACTACACACTAAAGCTGAGGTCAAATGTATTGATGTTGCAATACATGTTTAAAACACATGCGGGAATATCAAAGTACCGAAACTGTCACAAAAAAACCCCAAAAACTCATTCAAGACCTGTTCATTTCAGTTTATTATTGTCCTGCCTGAAACCTGGCTTGAAACCCAGCAAAACCAGACAGTGTTGAGAGACTTTTTCTGCACCATCGCTGTGCGCAGGTTGTTAATTTTTTTTTAAAAAGAAGAAAAAATCATGTGCTGAAGACTGTTTTTTTCTTTTTGCTGTGGTATCGAAAGAGGTATAGAGTATTTTTATACTAGAAGTTTAAAATTATTTTGACAACTTCACACAACTTGTGTAGTAAAGTAAAGTTAAAAAAAAAAAAAAAGTCAATGTGAACATTACTGCTCAAACCGTGTGATTTCCATCCAATTATCAACTTTGATCTGCTGTAGTTAGTTGTGTACATACAATTGTTTAAGATGCAATGGTCAGTTACAATATAACACACATTTCAGGTAAAGTCACCTTTGTTTTCACTCTCAAATTCAATAATATATGAACATGTTCGAAATATGTCAAAATTGTCATGGCTGCCCTGTGCACTTGGTCGAGTTGTTTACATGTTTTGCAAAATAAAAACCGAAGGTCAAATGCAGAAAAGTTGGAGAAAACACTTGAAATTTCACCAAAGCATTTTTACGCTTGGCTGAGATGAAAAAGTTGTTGTATTAATGACAGCATAATGCAACAAAGTGCAATGAAGAAAGACATAACAAATGAATCACAATGTACATGAAGCAAGTGACTTAAACTTCTGCTGTAGCTTTGGCTCCGGTAAAGAGACTATGACAGATGAAATCATCAAATCTTGGTAGAGTGATGTTTAGACCGAAACTTTTCTCAAACTAATACATGAAACTTTTCTCTACATTATTAAGATTGCCGTTCGCCTCGTGCTCCTTCTATTCCATCATCTCATTGCGCCCTCTTCTTCTGTGATGGTTTAACAACACACATGTGGAGAAACAGCACCACCTATTGTTTATCGCGATGGACCTAATGGTAATATTCGCACAACGGTTATGGCAACAGATTAAATTAGCATTAGCATTTAAATTAGCATCTACATTTACAGTGTTTCCCCTAGATTTTTTCTCAGACCTGGTAGTGCATGAAGAGAAAAACCTAAACAGATGAGGCATGCGGGGTGGCATAATGACATGGTTGGCTTTGGTCAGATGGCACAGCAAGGAATCTGCAGTTATGTTTGTGTTCAAATTTGTCTACGCTCAGTATAAGACTTCAAACAAAGTAAACACAAGGAGTAAAACATCAGCGCATCATGAACACAGTGCATGAAAGGCAGATCAAATTCAAATCTTTGATTTTCGAATGAATGGATATTTAGCATTATTTTTGGCATTTAAATTCGAAAAATGTGATGACAGCACATGAGAATAATAGTGAAACTTTGTAAATTTAGTTCCAGGAAAGTGCCTATAATTGTACGTTAAAATTCAACAAACACAAAAACATGCTGTTTGCCAACAGATTTGACACACATACTTGTTCAATTCTTGCCCAAACAGCTGCAGTGACACTGGCCATCCAACCATCAGATTCTAATTAAATATGCAGCAACTTCAAGATCGCCTTCCTGTTTGGACGTCAAATTAAAAAGTGTCCTAGCACCAGGAGTCCTATCCTTTCACATCATAAGTTTCTAATGGGCAGTTTAGATGATTCATGCCAATCAAACATCTGTTCTGCATTCCCCTTGTCAAGAGGAGCACCTGTTGACCTCTACCTGACCTCCATCGGTAAGCAATGTGGTGGGAGAGAGGGACTACGGTTTCCTGTTTCAGGCAGGAGGGCAGAAAAGGACCAGGAAGAGGTAGTTTTATGACCACTGTTTACCTTGGTGGAGGCCTGCCTCTTTTCCTCTTTTTTTTTTTTCTTAATGTGCCCGGCAAAAAAATGTTTCACTAGGGAGCAGGAGGTGAAATTTTTCTCATCCAAATGGATGGCAATTTCCCACCATTTAGCACCTGAAGGTAATTAGCTTGAAGAGATTGCGGAGTGAGAAACACGTTCATGGAACATTAACTCTCGTACATTCTCCAGTTGCAGGGAATTAATAGGAAAGATTAAAGTTTAAAGAGAGCAAATGCCATTACCACACAAACCACCTCTCTGTGGCACCATCTTGGGCTAACTTTTCCCCCTTTTTATAATAAGTCTGTATTTCACGATGGCATCGAGGTCTGGATTACAATAGCAGGTAATAAGTGGTGGAAATGACACAGTTCTGCGGGTTTGCGATGCGGTTGTATATGAGACAATGAAGAGCCTCAATAGCCTGCAGCTTCATTTTTCTCCATAACAGCTTCCTGCCTGCTTTCTCTACCCTCTGATGCGATATGCTAATAACCAGCTCTGCATCCTTTCTCTCAACAGCATGTTAAGCAAATGTAAATGCAAACCTCAATTTAATGAAGGTCTTAATAATAAGTTATTACCTCAAATAAGGCATGTCTTGTTAATTACACTGCTCTTAGAATGTGTTGCATCAACAAAGCTTAATTTAATCTAAGATTAGTTCTAATCAGAGTTTAGCAAAACTGGGTTTAAAATGAGGAAACCTAAATTTATACCTAAGTAAATCTCTATTTCACAATTAAAAACAAATCTCAGTTCAATAAATCCAAGTTTAGTCATTTAAACCAAAATTAAACAGAGTTTAATCAATATGGACATGCTTGCTTTGCCAAAATTATAAATTAAAATAAAATACATTTCAAAAAATGAATCTGAGTACTGTTAAGATTGAGTAAATATAAAATAGGAGAGAAACCATTAACTTTTGGCTGCTCTGTATGATTGTTTGCTAGCTGGCTAAAAACAAACAAATAATGTAATTCTGTCCACTAGCTCGGCAAAAAGTTTGTAAAAAGTTTGGTAGATAGTGAAAAAAATATGAAAAAGTTATATTGTTAGCTAGCTAGCTAAAAAAGTTAACAAAATATAATATTTTCTGCTAGCTAACTTAAACATTAAAATGTTATATTGTTTGTGAACTAGCCAAAAAGCTGGTTAGCCTAGTTAACCTACTCATAGATCAGAGAAGAATTATTTTTTTGAGTACATGTAAAAAAAAAAGGCAACTATTTTAAAAGTTAAACCTCCTTAAGCACAAGTTTAAAGTTAATACTTTGTGTGTCATATTTTAAATTGGAGTCTTGGTGCACCAGAATTGAATTTAATCCAAGTTTAGAGTAAAAACTAAACTGAGGTTTAAAGAGAGGTTTAAAATGATCTTTCTTAATTTTAAGTTAGTCTTAAAGTTTGTTGCAACATAATTTAAAGTTAAATTATGATTTAATCAGTTTTTAAAATTAATCTTTGTTGATGCAATCCAGCCTTAATGTAGCGCTATAAGAAAAACCATGTCTGAAAACAAGCTGTTTTATGTTCTCATTTTATGTGGAGTTAAACATGTAAGTGCACACTTGTGTTGGAAATAGCAAAGTTGGCCATAGTGTGAACAGTGTATTTTAAAGATGATCAAAACCACACGATAAATCATACCTTCAGATTTAAGAGCTGAAAGAAATTAAATTGAGACATGGCGGAATTTATTGCCCAGAAAATCCCATTCTACTATCTGATTTGAAAAGTCCAGTCCTCCAAGCTCTCGAAAATCTATTTTCCACATTTTAATACCCTGCATAACAGTCCTCATAATTCATCCGAGTGTGTTAAGCACAGTTTTATTAGATCTGAAACAAATTTTGGTGGGGGATCCTATAGGCCATTAACCATGGAGTAATTTTATCCTTGTTTCCTTAATGATGCCATAATGGCGAGTGAATTTCTTAACTAAAGACCAAAGAACATTTTGAAGGTCAGCTTCATCTGCAGACTCCTTCATGCGCTTCTCTGAGAGATTGGAAAAGTCGGAGATCTTTGAAGAGTCATTAATAACGCTAAAGCTGAAGGCCTATTTGCGTTCTCGCTTTCTACCTTTTAATGTTACAATTTCTCCCTGCTCTTTCTCTCTTTTTCCCTGCCTTCCCTCTGTTTTGCAGCCTCTCTCATGCAGAGAGAATGGAGTGCTGAATGAGAGGGTAAAAATGGCAGCGCAGTGACATACAGATCCCAGATGTGGTGCCTCAATAATTTAAATTTTATGCCTTTGTTATCACTTTAATCATTTTCTTTATTCGTTTTGTTTCAGCGAGAGGAGAAACAGTTGATAGGCCAAAATGCCATGGGAACAATTTTTATTTGGTGTGTGGTGCAAAGTCTAATTAGAATTAGAATTTTGCTGAGCCTTGAAATGGTTGGTACTTTATCCTGATCGCCTTAGATATTGTTCGAAGTCAGTCATTTGTCATAGCAGAGCATGCTGGGAAGGCTGCTGCTAATCAAGGCTCCATCTCCTCCACTCTTTTTCTGCTGCCATTGCACCTCTGTCCAAATAAATGCTGCTGGGTAAGGATGAATGCAGTCTTGGCTCTGACACTGAATCTGATGGGAGCTCCACGATGCAGCTCTCACGCCATGTTAAACCAGACTACAACTGTCAAAGATAAGAGTCAACTTAAAATTCACTTTGATTAACTGTTTTGAGTAATTTCATTAACTTTTCTGATGAGAAACTCCTGTAGATGATGGATGGGAGGGGAATGAAGTGCTCCAATGCAACTTTTTGGGACTGTTTTGGGAGGCGTCCCTTGATAATCCTTGTTTATGCAATTGCAAGCTAAGATAGATCTTGTGCACTAATTGAAATGAATCACGCGAAATGTCTCTGCAAGGTCACTGATCCTTCCGGTGGGTCCCCCTGTAAAATGACACACCTCTGAGCATGGCCGCTCCACCCCCTGAAGATTAGCCACATAAATAAATTAGACCCAGGGACAAAGGAGCACTCGCTCCCATGTGAAACCTCAGCGCTAGTGGCGGAGGCCACAAGCGGTGGCGTTTTTTGTCATTGTCTGTCAGGGACGGAGGCATTTTTCCCCCAGAACAGCACAGGCGTTTTATCCCCCCGTTGAGCAGAGGGTCTTTAAAGAAAGTGAAGCTGACAAGCGTTAACATTTAGAAATGTACCAATAAATGGCTTTTATGCAGACATATCCCAGTGCCTTGGTGGCGCACAGTGTCGGGGCCGGAGCCGCTGTTCACGAGTGTCAGGTTGAGTGAAGCTGTCAGAGCGGGGAAACCCTCTCCAAAATAAGCCCCTCTCGAGACCTAAAGCATCCATCAGTCCTTTGGTGAAACCACACTGCTGCCTCACTGTGTGTAGCAGAGCTGCAACAAATGAGTCGATCCAAAGAAAATTCAGCAACTATTTTGATTGGTTAATCGTGTCTGTAATTTTTCAAGCAAAAATGTAATATGTTTGCTGGTTTCAGCTTCTCAAGCGTAAGGATTTACTGCTTTTCTTTGCCATTTATGAGAGTAAATGAAGGGTCCTTGGGTTTTAGACTCAAAAAGGTCAATTTCAAGGTGTCACTTCGGGCTCTGGGAAATTGTGATGAGCATTTTTCACAATTTTGACATTTTATACACAAAACCAGTACCAATTTGGGAAATATTAGGTTGTGCATGTATCACCATGACAACAAATGTTAAAATCCAGTAGACCTACCCTATTCAGCTACGGACAGTTCACGCAAGAGGCACGTTCATTACTAATAAGTTGCAAGCCACAGCCCCACTGCTTTCATGGTCAGACAGTGGTTTACTGCCATCACAGCTTAGCTCGTAGAAGAGACAGTTTCTTTGCTCGTTACTAATCATGGATGACGTACGTACACACGTGTTACATGCACGAACATGACTACATAGCAGGCTGATATTGAAACGAAAGAGTTACGGGACAGAAAGAAAATACTTTAAAAATTAAACTATATTATTTCAATTTTATTTTTTATTTTAGCAGATTCTTCAGTGTGCCACTAGAGGGAGCTCAAGTACCACCAATGTAACTACTACCATAGTTTGAGAATCTAAGCACTAAACGATTAAACGATCAATTAATCAATCAATTAACGGTGAAAATAATCTGCGGATTAACTGATCATTAAAATAGTCGTTTGTTGCTGCCCCGGTGTGTAGACAAACGGAATCATATTTTTAAAAAATTACAGACTTTGCATAAACTTCCTACTTAACAAAGTTACCTTTGTTACTTGCTGTTGCAAGCTAGTGACTAATAACAATTACTGAAATGCTGTTTGTTGTTTTCACTATTTGAAAACATAGAAACTGAAACTACTTTCACGGGGATCTATTTTAAAATCTTATATGTTGTATGTAACTACAAATGTAACAATTATGAATATGACATGGTCCAACTACTACAGTCTACCCCTAGCCCTCCTATAGAAATTACGTTATAAAGTGAAATGGCTAACCTTTAGTTTTTTATTGCCTAAAACTATGCAAAATATTTTCTTACCTAAACCGAAGCGCTTTTGTTGCAGCACACCCACCCCAGACTCGTAATAAAGTCCTGTACTTTGTACACCCGAACCCCACAACAATGACCTTCATGCGAATCCAGCACGTTATAAAAATGTATTCTTTCAAAGAAACATTGTCTGTGAACATAATCCCGGCAGGAATTATACTGTCATCACTACATTATCATGAAAGCACTTTTGTAATGTACAAACATAATTTCTAGAAAACCAGGTTGTGATAAACCAATGGTAGCATTTTTCTATTGTTCAACTGTCAGTTAAGAAGATCTAAACACATTATTTAAGACTATGCACATACATTAACAGACGTCCAGCTCCAACCTCAAAAGGTCTGCTTTGTTCAGATCAGCTCTACATGAAGAATTGCCTGGAAGCCACAGACTCCCTTGGGCTCCTTTCTTCCAAATGTTCAGAAATTACCTTTGGTGGAAAAAGACCTAACATGGCAAAATGTGCCTTTAATAGCCAGAGACATTTTCTTTTTCAGCAACAAGTTTAATTGGAAAGAAGTAGAATTCACTTTGAACGGGCAGAAAAAAATAAATCGGTGTGACAAGATGATCGATTACCTGTAACTCTACCTGACACAGAAATTAGGGTTTTTTAATGATGGGCTGCCTCTTCTTGGACATGAAATTCAAATGCTCTCCCAAAGTCTACCTTCAGCCATCACTTGTCTCTTGCGCTTGTACGCTCCAAACGCAGGCACTTTGTCTTTGTCACCGGAGAAAGGACATTGTTATTACGGACATGCCTTTGTATTAACCAATTTCATTCCTCCTACAAGTAACATCTCATTGGTTTTACCCATGCTGCCGGCTCACATTTATTCCCAGCACACATGTAGAGGATTACATTTTTTTATGAATTTTGTTAAAAAATATTTTTACATTTATGTTTCTTTTATTCCTTGGCTGGTGATCCTGAAATATTCCGAAGAAGAAATGGATCTGATATCATTTTTCAAAGCAAATGAAACTATAACAAGATAAACAGCTAACTACAGTGCAGTGCTGACTGTATGGAATCAGTGATCAGGTACTGCCTTTCCTTCCTATGTATTTAATATATTTTGACACTAAAATAACCATCCATGAAGGGGCACTCATTTACAGATCATAAAATCCACATATTTCTCATTTATGACCGTAAGATCTGCTTAATGTGACACTTTTCTTGATCAAATTATAAGATGAAGTGTGTCAGAGGAGTTGTGAAGCTCACAGTCTCAGTAGGAGAGGGGGTGTAGGGTGGGGGTTGGTAGTGGTGGGGGTGGGTGAGGTGTTTGCAACTCGGTCGCCTGTGAGGGTAGTGATGCAGCTCCCAGCCGTCTGTCCACATGGCTGGAGGTATTGATCCAGTTATCATTGCTAGATCATCACTATATAGACTCAGCAGCAGCAGCACAGAGAGACGAGACACTGACTGGCTCAACTGATGGCATCCAGGCCAGGGCCGCTCCCAGATTTTTTAGGGGCCGCACCACCACCTCCACCAACAGCATAACCACCACCCTTATCCTTTATTATAACCCATGATTTTGTTTCATTTTTCCCAAATCACAAAATTTAATAGATCATCTGCAAAATGTTAGTTGTTATAATAAAAAAAATTAGTATAGCACCCCACAAATTTGATGCCTCTTATAATTACAATTTTTTTAGAAGACCCCCTAAAACCGCAAACCTAGTAGGCTATAAAGCTCCTAAACCCACAATTTTCACTTGCTATAATTACAAAACTAGTTATAGGACCTTTCAAATCTGCAAAATGTTTGCTGTTATAAACTATTCATTTGTTTTAACACCTCAAGGTACAAAAGTCAATACGACTTCCCTGAAATGTGTTGTCATAATTATTTAACATGTTTTAGCTAATTTTAGCATCTGTTGAAATACCAATTTTCTGTTTTAGTTTATTTTAGCTTACTTCTTTTTTTTAAACTTATGTTACTTCTGTTGTTATTCTATTAGGCACTGTTCTTTTGCATTTACTCCTCATATACTTCATATTTTATATTTCACTTTATATTTAATACTCTTTTGTTTCCTATTGTTTTATTCTATGTAACTGTAATGTTGGCACAATCTCGGGCACAAGAGTTTACTTTAGTATTAATAAAGTTCTATCTTATCTTAATTAGAGCTGCAACAATCAGTCAAATAATTGATAAGTCAGTCAAAAGAAAATTACTTTTGATAATTGATTAATTATTTCAGTCATATTTATTTCAACATTTGCTGGTTCCAGCCTCTTAAATGTAAGGATTTGCTGCTTTTCTTTGTCATTTATGACAGTAAATGAAGGTTTGGGTTTTGGACTGTTTGTTGGACAAAAGAGGCATTTGAAGATGTCACTTTGGGCTGTGGGAGCAGTTTTTTGACAGAATCGATAATGAAAATAATCGCTAGTTGCCCCAGTAATAATTCCCAAAGTGTGTTGTAGAAATCCAAAATCTAGACCTACAATTATTAATCTATTAGCTGTCAAGTAATAATCACCAACAAGTTTTGTTTTGTTTTTTTAAGAAAAAAACATTAAAATTTTCTGATTCCAACTTCTTAACTGTGAATATTTTCTGGTTTCTTTAGTTTTCTGTGACAGTAAACTGAACATCTTTGTGTTGTGGACAAAACAAGACATTGGAGGACATCACCGTGGGCTCTGGGAAACACTGATCGATATTTTTCACCATTTTCTGACATTTCATTTTACAAACCAAACAACTAATGAATCCTAATCAAGAAAATAACTGACAGATAAATCGACTATGAAAATAATCCTAAATTGCAGCCGTACCAGAATCCTACTTGGGTGCTATACTCTAAATTCAGGAGGTATGTCTTTAAAATACTTAAATTACAATTATAAAAAAAAGACATTAAGGAACACGATTTTCATTCTCTAATCAGCTGCTTATTGCTCAGCCAGCTAAGATCCAGGAAAGAACTTTATATTCCAGCTCTCTAGTCAACTAACTCACCACTCGGGTGAAAAAAATGTTTTCAAAGTTTTAGAATATGTGTGATATTTTACACTATAGGAGGCAAGATTGCATCCAGCTCCATAAACCTATAAACAAATTAATCCCATCTTTATTCCTATCGTCTTCAAGTACCCAAACAACGACGTTAGCAAGCTCTCAAACATGCAACGCTCACGTTGCCAAACCCTCTTAGAGTAAAGACAGAACATGCAATAAGAGAAGCAAATTGCCCAGGACATGCAAGGTATGGCTCCCCTAGAGCAAGGGCTATAAAGCTCACCTCACCTCACTGAGTTATATGCTAAAGCCCAGATATTTCATTTGCTTGATCACTTTGCCTCATCATAATCACTTTCATACAGATTTATTGCAGCGTGGGTCACAGTGCAGTGGAGGTGCAGCATTCTCCAGCTGTTTATGCCTCCTAAGAGCTTTCTGCTCACATGGTCTTTGTCTTATTTAGAACGAAGAAAATGTGAAATATGACAAGCGATAGTGCCCTCATTTGTTCTGTAGATTGCCTCACACACACCTCCCCACATGTCGGTGCCAGTCTCGGTCTACCAGTAACTCCTATTTCTCCCCCCACCCATAAGAACCCCCCCCGCCTCCCCCTTCTTCCACCCCCACGCGCCACTACCCCCACAGCTCCCCGACTCTCCCCAGTGTTGTGTGTTGTCCCTGGCCTCCACAGCGAGGAGGAGGTGGGCACGGGGCTGTGGAGCACAGCCGCCACCACCAGCATCGCCTCTGAAGGATAATGCTGTTTATTGCATTTGTCAGGCGAGCGCTGCAATACTTTGTAAGTCTATTGCCCACTTACTGCCATGTACTTTAAGCCGGTACTGATGTGCCTCCTTTGTGTGGTTCTGCTTGTGTTATTTGGCAAATTGACTCGTGGCTGAAGGTTGGGAACAGTCCTCAAAGAATTATAACGTGTTACATTCTCCTGCTCTTTGTCCCTCTCTGCTTCTGTTTCACCCTTTTTCTTTCTTTAATCCCAACAAATGTTTTCCCTCTCTCCATTTATACACCACTTTCTACCTTTTTCACCCGAATAGCTAAAGACCGACTAGGACTGATGATTCAAAATAAGTAATTCCATTAAATGTTTTTTTTTTAAGCCACAGGAGCCCTAGTATATGAGCCCCAGTGTACCATTATTGATGATATCATTATTATGTATAGGATCCCTCAGTGAATAATAACCCATTATCTTTCATTTTTCCTGTTTTTGTCACTGGATGTTGGAAAGGTTAGGCAATTTATTTTAATGTTAAAACTGTCAGGCACTTACACAGCCATGTCTTGGTTCCCAATACATTCAGCACTTGGGGCCATGATTGGTTTTAAACTAGGCTACATCTTTGAACAAGCTATTCCCACAAATCTCAATGCAATTCCTTTTTGCCTAGGTTTTTTTTTCATTGAATTGACTTCACGTCACATTGAGACAAAGTATTCCAGCCCTAATGGTTAAGCTAATTTTAAATAATTTGAATATGACCCGTGCTAAATACAACAAGAACATTATGCTGTTGAAGTCTTCATATTTAATTCTGTAGTGTTAGAAAAAAAGAAGGCAGCTTGATAGTGATACACATGTACTCCCACCCATAGACAAAGGAAGAGGAGGAAAAAAAAAATGCTCTGAACGCTTCAGTGCATTTAAATTTATACAAACTCTGTCCTTGACAGTGATGAATGTTACACTGTATTCTACAATATGTTTAATGCATAGGTCTGTTAAGTTAAGTTTTCTATTCCAGTGCTGTGCAGTGGAGTCACCTCCATAGTGTACAATATTACCAGTGCCACAACAAGAATACATCAGTCAATATCTGCACGGCTGTTTTCATCTTGTAGATTATGTATTTTTTTTATGTTTTAAATGTCCACCAAATGACAGAGATTACTGAGCTGAGGATGCACTGTTAACATGACCTATGAGAATAATTATGATGCAGTTGTTATGATATGTAGGATTACAATGTAAAGGAATCATCCAGGATGTATTTCATTATTCTTTCCTAGTTATTTATATAAACATGCCTGTTGTCTGCTATCAGCTTCACTGCACTCTAATGAAAATATATTTTGTTGAAACCACGTTCCAAACCATGACTGTTAGTCATGACCTGGATTGCAGGCTACAATTTTAACTACACTAGAGCTGCAACAATCAGTCGATTAATTGACAAGTCCATCGGCAGAAAAATAATCAGCAGCAACTTTAATATTTGATTGCAATTTTTTAAGTAAAAATGGCAACAAAAACTGAGCAATTTGAAGACATCGACCTGAGCTCTGAAAACTTGTCTGACATTTTGTTCACCATTTGATGAAGCCATTCATTGACAATCTACTTGTCAGATAAGTAAATAACGTTTTTGGTACGTTTCCATGGATTGCCATTAGTTGTTACCTTTGCAACAACTACAGTCTTCTTCTTGTTGATATGCCAATTAGATTAGTCGATTGTCTGGCATTTTGAGATAATCTGCATTGGCTAATGCTCAATAGGCCTACAAACAAAAGATGTCTGCAAACGCATCTGCAGGCAGCCTTGTCAAAGGTTAGTTTCGTAGTTCCGTAAACACCAGTCACTGTGCTGAAATCTAAAGCCGATGTATTTTTCTATTTTTATAATGAATAAAATTCAATCTAAAACAACATGTTACGAGATAAGATAAACAGGTATATTAGATGATAATGTTTATGGAATGATGGAATTATGCATGACCTGTCTTTCTTTTGATATCGGCATTATATCTGCCACCAGCGACCCTGCTCCCTAAATATCTCCCCATTCTTCATGGAGTGCAGACCACTATATGTTTTTTTTTTTCTTATACAAATCCTAACACATTAACTATATATTTTTACTTTACTTGGTTATATTCATTTTATGCTACTTTATTATTAGGCTCCACTACATTTCAGAAGCAAATATTGTATACTACATTTATTTTTGCAGGTACAGTCTCTACATATTTTGTTTTTACAGGCAAAAACATATGATCAGCTTATAACAGTTGCTGCATTACTATACTGGCGATTTAACTACCCAATACTATAGAAAGTTATTAAAATCATATCCACCCTGAGAAGCTTAAAATGTTGCTTACACAATAGTATTCATAGTCCAATAACAAATCTGATAATTATGACACTGTGTATTGTCCCTTTTGTACAATAAGCACATTTACTTTTGATATTTTGAGTAAACTTTGTAGATAATACTGAGTAAATAGTAAAATTGTTAATTTCTTGTGATAGAGTAATTCCCCACTGTTGTATTTCTACTTTTATACATATAAAATACAAAACACTGACCAGTAAAACGTAAATTAAAGAACATTTACCTTACCCATTTTGCAAACGTAACCTTTTTAAAGGTTGTTTTACTGGATTCTTGAGATATAAAGGCAGGTTAGGGTCAGGCAGACTATTCCAACAAGATATGACTCTAATTACTGCTACTATGACCTCTCCTCACCAGCCTTGTTTGCTACAAAATCCACCATGGCTTTATTAACATTGTATATGTGCTGTATTTCTTTATGTTGAAGCAAAAAAATGAGAACAGAAATCACTGGCAGTTTAGCACAAATGGCTCTGTGGGTTTAGATGAATGATAACGCAATTCTTTAATGTGAGAGAACAAATTGTGAAAGATTTTGACAGTTCATCTGCATCACAGCGGCAACGTGGCAAAACTGAAATGTAGTTGTTGTAACACATTGTTGGTGTGTTTGCTCAGGTACCATGCATGCACCATCAGCAATGAATGTTTGTATAGAGGAGAGGGATAGAGTGAGGGAGTTATCTGTTCACACAATACATAGTCACTCAGGCAAGGCTTATAGATTCAGGGAAATGGATTCCATGTCAGGATATCACACTTACCAAACCTTTAGAGTGTGGCACCTTGTATCCAGGCCTGACTTGACGTTGACACAAATACTCTGTGGCCCATATAAAATCACCTCCAAAGACAGTGTTTTACAGACGACCCACCCGTGACAACAAAAGAGCATAAGAGAGGTCAATTAATTAGATCCTGCGTAATAAAATCAGCTGGATGAGAGACTCGTGAGCAACATGTCTGGAAGTCCAAGTTAACAACCAAGTTTTATGACCTTGATAGTGATCCAATATAACTCCACATTGGTAGTGTAAATACAATTAAGTATGGATGTGCAATTAAGTAAAACCTTTAAAAGTGTTTTGATTTGGATGTTGTGAATACACTGCAAAGTTTTTGTGAAGGTGACAGCAATAAGTCATGCTTTACAAGATTACACAGATGTAATTTATTGCGTTTTGAAATGAGCAGGCTATCGTAAATACAAGAGGCAGGTGTGCTGTGAGCTCTTGATGAGCGGATGGAGGGGCAACAGTAACAAACAAAGCCTGATTTGTATTTTTCTGCAGTGTCTTATCACAGCTGAGTGTGGTAATTTGCCAAGGCACTGCTTTAAATTGCACCCCAGTAACAGCCTTTAAATGGTTACCCATTGAGATACAGTAGTGCTCCGTGCTATAATGTAATTCAAACACAGTGATCTGAGTGCAAAGGTAGGATGTACCGCTGCTCTCTGCCCATGAGTTTACCTGCTTGGTTTAATGCAGGTGACTGTGAGAAGTAATTCTTGTAGAATCTTTTTTAATGAGTGTGTCGGTGTACAACAGCACACACCAGAGTTCAATAAAAAAAGGAATCCTGTATATTAACCTCTCGAGATAAAATGTGAAGTGGTGGATATTTTTTTTCTCTGCGGGTTCCGCAGGTGTTCTTAAAGAGGAGCAACAACTTTCTATTGAACACTACAGATCACATTCGAGTCTGTTTGTTGCAGCAATAGGACTGGGTCTCGTTTAGAAAATTACAATACCAGTACCAATACCAGTAGTTTTGAAGTGAGTCCACAACAATATAGTTCTTTATTTGATACCGTTTTTGTGCCTTATTCGATACCCAGGCATTTATAGAATTAATACCTTTTTTATTCATTTATTTTTATTAGAAGCTAGGGTTGGGTGATTGGACGAATAGATCGGCTATAGTTGATCGGCTGAGTCCATCGCAAGTTGTGGGTTTTTTTTGGAGACTTAAGACTGACCCAGACAGTTTCGGTGAGTTTTACTTGTCTGTCTGTTGAACTTAACTTGTGTTTTAGTTAAAAAGGCAATTAAAGCTGGAAGAAGCTGGAACCAGCAAATGCTCAACCTTTTTTTCTTGAAAAATGACCAAAAAAATCGATTATCAAAATAGTAGGTAAGTAATTTTCTTTCGATCAACTAATCAATTAATCAACCAATTGATGCAGCTCTACTTGGTACTGAGTTATCTGCATCAACAAGTTAAATGTATGGCTGCAGGATATAGTAAAAATCATACTGTGATTACTCTGACAAATACTGCAACTGTAATATGATTCACGATTAGTGGGAATTATCTTTTTGACGACAATAAAATATTAAAATCCTGATAATGTGACATTTGTTGGGGTCTGTACAAAACAAACATTCTTTCTAGAAGATTTGCAGGCCAGGGCGTCTGTGCAGCACTACAGTACTTCATTATAATGCTGATTTGTCACATATTTTTCTTTTCCTTCTTTTCTTTTTCCATATTTTGATTTGATAATATTTCGATAAATTGTGCAACTCTACTTAAAGGTGTTGGGTACCAATACCCAGCCCTAAGCAGCACACTCTCCTAAATCTGTTTTAAAACTTCTTTGTTTCTTTGCTTTGATGTGATATATAATTCAACATATTCTTTGATGTTTCCACATGTGCTGCTCTGACACTGACAATGATGCCACAACACACTGTTGAAGGAGCTAAACCACATCAGCGTTATATTCCTTCTTTAGTTTTATGAGCCATACACAGAGGCCGGGTGATATAAGGGCTGCTGAACCCTTCAGACTAGAGTAAAGAGTGTAATATGTAAACAAAGCTGCTCATAGGCACACTGATTTACAGTGCTCCCTCCCTACCTAAGAGCACAAGTCGTGCTCCCTGCTGAATTGGTTGCGCCGCTTTAGTGACAGTATGAGCTCCGATGCATTTTACCCCTCACCAGTTTTTATGGCAACTTCGCAACTTCTGACTCGCTGCAAAATATGCCAAAAAATTCTTGCCACACACATACACACAAACACAGAACCTGCTCCCCCCCCCTCCCCAACAGGAAAAAAACACTTCTGTTGTCAGAGATCAAGCATATCCTCAGACTCTTGATATGCCATCTGTATCTTCACCCCTTCTTGAGATTAAGTAAGGTGGGGTAACCAAGCCGCGAAAGGTTTTTAACATCTGTGCTGGGCTGCTGTAAGTGATACTGAGGAGTTATAATTAAAGGTTCCGACTGAGGGAACAGTGTTTAATGTGGAGCACCCCTCTGCTATCCATCTGAAGTAATGGGGTGCAATGCAAGCACCCGACTGCCACTCCCCAGGCCCCGTCTCACTCTCTCATCTTTACCCCACCTCTGATGGATGGGGAGGACCGGGGGCCAACTCGACAACGACTTCGACTGATAGCGTACCCTCTCCTTCTCTCTTGCTTTTGGCTTTCTTCTCTTTTATGCATCGTGCAGAGTGCACTGCTATGTGAACGATAGCTGGAGGAATGACTGATTCCAGATTGCACTTGTGACTTAATTGAGAGCACGTGAACGCGACGAGGACGATCTTAAAAAGCGCACGAATGACAAATATCGCAGGAGCCGTCTTTCAGCAGCTTGACCTTTTCCGATGATAGCGGGAGAAAAATAAACGTCATAATGCTGGATAAATCAAGCGCAGATCATTTGCGTTAACATAAAGACGTGCTCTTGGGTTTGATGGAGCCTGGAGATGAAGCCTGTGATAAACATGAGCTCCTTATATGAACATAATGCACTCCAATGATGCACACACTAACCTGCGTGCTATGGTAATAGGCTGATGTGTGATTACAATGAAGCATTCACTGGCATTACAACACAAGCAGCATTAGGCTTTGTTTAAAAAGCCTGTACAGCCTGACACATCAAGTAACTGCCACAAAATTCAACTTTTTTGAAAGTGAAGTGTTTATTGGACACTTTGACAAAATAAAAAAAAATAAAAAAATCTTTTTCCAAACAGGACAACTTGGTCAAAAGAATCAGAATTGGTGAAAAAACACAGATTATGACAGCCAATGAATTGTTTTAGTGAAAATCTATTAAAAAGACAATAATTAGCAAATGATCACTTACTAAAAATTGTTTGCAGCATCCAAGTGATAATAATGAAAGCAAGCTGCACATACAAAAAGCACAGTTTCAATTTCCACTCTAAATTTATCTAATATGACATTTCAATTTTTAATTAATTTAATTACCAGTTTGTTTGTGATTGTGGTAAGCACCATGCAGAGTGCATTATGAAATTCAATGACTGATGGATTCACAGATAAATTATTTTCTAAACTTGCTGTGTCATATTTGGTGATTTTACTATAATGTAGTGCAATTCATACATGCATTGCGATTCGATATTATGTTTTATTATTTTTATTTGCTTTTTCGACACTAGACCATGTGAAAAAGTTGAATCGTACACTTCTAGAGTCTGTATATATATGAGTCCTATTTCCAAAAACACTGCACATCAACTGTCAGTCAGTCTTTCTGGGTTTTATTTCAGCAGCATCACTGCTATATTGCTTGTAAAAGTAGTAAATAAAATACTTTTTGATGTAAACTTTAGCTGTTCCTGCTGATCAAGCTAGTGCCATGAGAAAATAATAAATAAAACAAGATGTTTGACCAAAATGAGTAGAGCCCATGAAATTGAACTTTGAAACTGTAGTTGGTCAGTGTGGAGTGCTGAACTCAGAGCAGGAGATTGAGTTAAAAGTATGAGTACACATGTCGTTTTATGTTAAACATGCTAAGTAAAATGGGTTTTGCTAAGATAATATTACTGTGGTCACATGGCTAATTTCCGTTCAACATCAATGGGAATTCCTATTATATGTTAGCACGAGTGCCTGTTATTTATATATATCAATGATTGATTCATCAGTCAACAAATCAATTCAGGAATCGTAAGAAGAAGCATCACGACACTCAACAAAATAAAAGAATCGTTTTTTTCTCCCACCCCTCGATGTTATTGCTTGTTTCAATACAATGAATAATCATGTTAAAATATTAGTTACAATATAACTGTTATTCTTACTGTAACTTTTTCCCCGCCAAAAACATGCAAGTTACGTCGTGAATGCAGCGATTGCATACAGGTCTTTCAGTATTGATCATATTGATGTTATTGTAGAGACCTCAGAAACTCATATATCAATAGGATGCAAAAAGACGCAGGATTTTTGAGCTTTTACATATGTGTATAATGTGAACCAAACAAGTATCAAAATAAAGCTAAAGACATTTTACATCTTTCATCTGTTTCTGTCCTTAATCTTCGGCTGCGAGCAGGGTGAGTTCCTTCAATAGCTTCAAACATTGTCCCTCATTTTTCATGTCTGTGCCAGAAAATCAGTTGTGACAGGTAGATTCTGACAGTACAGAAAATCTAGCCTCAGTCATTAGAGTTAATATTATGTTTCTTTGGCAATCCCTCATCATTTTTGGGCCTCATTGACTATTTTTCTTTATAAGATATTAAGTATTCAAACCTCATTTACATCCTTATTTTTCAATTTGCTGCCGCAGTAGTTTAATTTATTCCATATAATTTCTTTTTCTGAGAGGGACATTAATCATTGCCTGTTCCTTTTAGTGCCTCTGGGATTTTTTTTTTAAATCAATAAAATAAAGGCTCTTCCTTTGCTGAATATGATAAAACATTTTGCCAAGGGATATCAGTGTCCTAGCCAGGCTGCTTCCTCCTTCTTGTTTTATTCATTTTATATTCCGGGCTTGTTTATTTATCTCTCGGTCCTAATGCATGTGCTTGTCATACACACATACAGTACACAGAGGGAGAGGTCGGTCCATTCAGCAAAAAAAAGGGGTGAAAGTGCAGCCAGTCGTTTTATCATTCCCAGCGAGTGGCCTTCCCCTTGATCATCTTCATAAGACGCCACGTGATTTTTTTTTTCTTTTCATTTTTAATAGCTGATGTGGGATAGTCAAGTGTGAAGAAGGGGGAGGTTGTTATAGAAATTTAACTATCCTTTACAAATTGATTCACACTTCACCAGCGCACAAGGTCCAGTAGGTAAATTACCAGGAGGACACAATCTTAATTCTCTGCCTCCATGGCATTACGGCTCTGTCCGGAGATGATCACGGCATTAGTGGATGTAGATAGTTGTAGGAATATACTTGCTGGGGATATTCAGAAAATGTGTGTGACTCTATGTCTGAGAAGGAAACTGAACGTGTGTTAGTGTCCTCTTCGAAAAACTGAATCAGTGTTATATCATATCCCGTTATGATTTGTTTACTCTTAGATCAGACTGACATTTCACCGTCACTCAACAAAAAAAAACTTTCGTGTTTGAGAACTTGAGTGATGGATCATAAAAAACAAAGTTTTCAAAGTGTACAGCCAAATGAATGGTGGGGTCTTACTTTAAATGGTTGCCCCCCTCATAGCCAAACTGCTCATTACTATGGGGCGTTAATCTATATTAAATCATTATAAAAATGGTCGTCCAAAAGAGTTCAAGTCAGCGTTTTCCAAACATCCACTCCTAATGACATCATTCTTCTGCTGTCATTAAGGATATTAAAAATTCATTAAGAAGAAAAGTACTGCTGAGTGGTAACAAATCAGTGAGCATTCCCCCTTCAAGACTAAAGACTAAAGAGTGTGGCAAAGTTTGAAGTATATTTTTAAATGACATCATGTGGCTGAGTTTTTAAGTGCCGCCGAGGTTGTCAAACATGGTTGTCAAACGGACCATAATTCCACCTGTTAAAGCAAAAACATAACTCACATGTTGCTAATAGTAATCATATATGCCTGACTGTCACAGTGTATAGCAAAAAAAAGATGTGTCAAGCAGAGGTTTCGAAGCGAAAGCACAGATTCTGCTTAGGGCTGTGTTGGTTCCCCTCTTTACACCGTCCCAAGTGGGTCCGCCCCCGATTTTGGGAACCACTGTCCTAGACTGAAATAACATAGCATTTCTGCTAAAACTAAAATATTAAACTACACTACTAAAATATGTTTGCATCATATGTAATTTGCTGAATATGTCTCCTTGTATTCCTCAAAGATAAAAATGTATAAAATAATAAATAAAATAAGATTTTAGAGGTCCTAAATATCTTAACATATACAGAATAAATAAACAACGGGGCTGCTCTACAATGCATGAAGCAGAACCCTATGCTTGCTCTTATATGTCATGACATGATATCTAATTTTTCTGCTTTTTTTCAGAAAAACAATAAACCTAGATTTTTTTTTTTTTAATGGAGTGAGCTCAGTGCAGGGACTGCTCACATTCTTCTCTGCTTTGCAGTGTTTTATAAGCTAATACCTGCCCATAATGTGTTTGTACTTTACATCTCGCAGTACTTAACATTTGCACTCCATTTTGTCGGTCAGGGCCCAGTGAGTATGTACAACAATTTCATTTATGCTATAGGGTTCTCTCAGCATTTTAATGGTTTCAACTGAATACACATCTCGTTGGATATATACTGTATACACAGTACGCTGCATTTTATCGATGTAAGCCTATGTTCAGTGCCACCACGGCCCATTGCTCTATCAAGTTTGCTATCAAGATGCTGAAGCCTCTGCGCTTCTAGTAGCCTGTCCAATTCATCTGAGTAAAACAAGTGAAGTCTTCGACCCCCTCAGTCTCTCAGCCAATACCAAACACATTACACCAAACCACAGTCCTCTTGGTTTCTACAGTGAAATCTCCACACAGGGTTTCAACTGCAAAACGCAGCTGCTCTGCATGACACTGAACTATTAATTGGAAAAAAGTTTCGACAAGATTGTTGTTTTATTTAGCACGAACATTTCACATGTGTATGAACAACTGATTTCAGTGTTCAGTGTTCTAGACTGCATGTCATTACTGCCCTAAATAGGACTAAAAAT
>JAJHUR010004030.1:0-10888 GCA_027495735.1 Lutjanus campechanus | reverse complement strand
GGGACAAAAGAGATGACCCACTGGTGCATATGGAATTCAAAGGCTCAGTCTGACAGAGAGCATATTCTGAGCAGAGCCATGTTCCTGTGGCCCTTTCAGCATTTTAATAAGGCGACTCGGGGGGACATGTAGGTGGGAATGAGAGGAGCTGAGGTGGTGAAGGGGCCAGGTTTACTCTTATCTAAACAGAGATGCATAAATATGTGCTGTATACAGCGCCCGGTCAAACCTTTAAACTTCTGCTGATAGCACGGCACCATGTCTGTGACCCCCTTTACACCTGAGGATATCAAGCGTCCTTGCTGATCATGACAGATCAGGATGTAAGGAAGATGTGGCTGTATTTTTCTGTTAAACAGTTTGACACAGAATAACTTGGGGAAAAAAGAATTACAGGCTTGTCTAGGACAAGGAACAAGTAAGCTGAGGCATTTGCTGTCAGTGTAAAGAAAATTATAGCAAAACTGAAATTGGATTTAATGCAGTATACTAGGCTTGGCCGGTATCTATTCTGTCATACCTTTATACCTTCCTTACATTTTACTGAGGTATGCAGTATATGATGGTACTTGTGTAAAATACAAACCAACAACAAGGCAAAAACTGAACTGCTGCTGATAGAAGTCGTTGTAGCATGTATGGCATTGTCTATCCTACAATTCTGTGTTTCTTAATTAAAAATTAGCCTACTTAGAAAAGTTTTGCTGGGTTTAAATCCTTGTGGCACATAGAATAATGAATAAACAGGAAATGATGACACCTTGCTGTGGCGCATAACGACTCATCAGTGGGCTATATGGAGATCATGTACAGTTGGTGGTGGCCGACTAGCAATTGAATAAAATCATGTTTTCTCAAGATAAAATTATATGTGGTATTTTTTTTTTTACCACAGAATTCCACAGTCATTAATTGCTTAGCTAGGAGACATATGAAGCAGAAATGATCAGCCAATTATTTCTTTTCTACCTACAAATAATTATTCTGTTTTAAGAAATTAATTTGATTTTATATTTTTATTTTCCATCAATAACAACAGTTGCAACCTCTTTAGTATATTTTACATAACATACCTTCAGAATACTAAAAACACCATAATACCTTTATACCGCCCAAGCCGCGTGTACTGTAAGTATTATTGTGTTGAGTGTAAATGCAAGCTGGTGAAATCACATCTGGAAAATGCATTTTTAAGTAAATGGGAGTTTTGAGTGAAAACGGGAAACAGGATAAATTAAATGAGTGAAGCTGTCAAAGAAAAACATTACAGTGCAGAAAGATCTACGTGTTGACGTAAATACCTTTGCTGTACTGTGATACATAGGAGGAGATTTACTAAACCTGCAACAAATAACATTTGGATGTACAAAATTGCCAAATCAGAGTATTTACTAAGACTACAGGTATAAATGAGTCCACTCGCAGTTCATCTGATTTGCAAATTGTGCCAATAAAGAATATCCTGGAATGTTTCAACATTCTCCCATGTCCCAAAAATGTTTTAGATGCCGAAGAAAGGTAGGTATTAACAGTATTATTGGTTTTATGACTAAAATTGCTTTATTGAGCGATGTAGTATGTAATGGAACATATATCTGTTGAATGGACATCTATGGCGAATATAAAAGTCAAATCATCAAATTAAATTTATGTTTGAAAATCTACAATTACAGCCAGAAGAGTTAAATAGCAATCTAAATAGTGAATGGTTTGTTCTGCTGAACATGGTATACTGGTTAAAGAGAGACAGAACTGAAACTGAACCCTGCAGGCTATGTGAGGAAATATGTAGTGTGATGTTGTAAATTCAACAAAAAAAACATAAGTGGCTAAATGTGTTAGGAAAAATATAATTTGGTGAAACTTGAAAATGGATAAAAATTAAACAACAATCACCTTGATATGAATTCCTGGCTGTTTCACTAACATTACACTGCTGCTATGAGCAGAACCAAAAGTCAGAAAATAAGCAGGAGGCAACTGCAAGAAACAGAAAGGTAACAGTGTAGAAAAAAAGCAGGTTGTAGCATTGTTATGGAGAGCAAAGTAACATTGCAGTGCTTCTTATAATTCTTTTTTTTTTACTTGACTGATCTCTCACTCTGTGTCAGATAAAACAGTCTCTCAGATTTTATACCTGCTTTTCCAAGAAGTTAGATTTCAAAAGGAATTTCCTCTGCCACAGTGGTCAGTCTGCGCTGATAAATCTGGTGAAGAGGTTATCTGTAGGAATTTCCTTTCCATCTTCCCATATTTTGCTTCTTTCAACACCTTAAAATACATACCGCATGAGACTAAATATGCGATTAATGGTGCAGCTTTTCTTCCATTTCATTGTTACAAAACCTCTCTCTGCTCCTTTACTAAATTAGGAAAAACAACAATTTGACTGTTTAGTGCATAAATCATCCCCCTTAGAGTTTAAAGATTTTGCCAGTTAACACTGAGTGATTAAAAGTCTGGTTGCAGAGAGGGATGATGGGCAACAAATGTTCCCCACTGACTTCGAACCAGGGACGCTGCGTGGATGTTGGGCTGCCAGGACACCAATACTTATCTTAATGAGCTTCTTTTCAGTGTGTGGAGAGAGAGGCAGGAAATGCAGCACAGTTGCTTCAGGCTCTGATCATATCATTGCGCACTCTGCCATCTGAGGAATGTTTACAGACAAGATACTGCACAGAGAGCCGATGATTTCAGAGTTTAGTGCCTCGGCAATATGGTTCAAACTTAAATGTATATATACACCTTAAACTGAAGTAAAACTGAAGTACAAAGCAATAAATGTAAACCACATATTCGTTTTCAAAAAGCTACAGAAATGAAAAAGGACTGTGAATCATGGAAGAGAATGTAGACGTTCAGATGAACAGCCGGCAAGTTCAGGTTCTTTGCACCACGCCCCGAGGCCATTACCATCCATTTTAGATATGAATGTCTTATTAAGAGCCAGCATGAGACATTCATGCAATTAAGATAGCTACTGAGATGGTGTGTTAATATTTGAATAGACCTGTGCCCATACACGCTCTCCTAATGATTTGCAGTGCACTGTAAGCCTCCAATAACCTTGAGACGATATAAGTTTTTTTAATGTTGTCATGCAATTCTCAATTTTGTGAACAGTTTCACCTCTGACAGCAGCTCCCCTGGAAATCTGTGTCTGTCATTAATATTCAGGCTCTCTTTTTCCAGCATTTATTAAGAACTAAAACTATTTTGGAATGAGTTATGCAGCAGTGTTGCCAAAATAGTATTTTGGCATTACTGCTTCATTCAGTACATGCTCCAACAGAGAGGCAGTGAGTCGCAGAAACCGAAGCGATGTTGGGGACCACACACTTAATCACGGCCTACGTTACAGACACATCTTCTCCTTAAGTGAAATATCACTTAAAGATTATTGAGCCGGAATCTAAAGGATATGAAGAGCTTGTTACACGCAGGCAAAACTAATGTGACAGCAAAGACCTTAAGCACCATCCCCATTAAGACTTAACAACATCTGTGGGTGAGCATATGTCCTCGAACTTCCCCACTTGATCTCAATAATGTATACAGAGCTGCAGAGGCATTTACATAAAACCCATGTAGGATCAGGTAAAATAGCTGGTAGGCAGTCAGAGGCTCTTCCTTGCCTCCCCGCTTATGAATATTAATCACCACATGATCACCAGGGCTGTGCTTTCCCTAATAAGGCTGGCCATTCTTGTTGGAGGACTGTGGGATCAAAATAGCACATGCTACGGACTTTCTGTAACCTTGGCGAATTAACATGCGGAGAGCAGGGGGCACTGTGTTGTGCGCATGAAAATCCTTCTTGTGTTTTCAGCCAATTCAAGATCGAGCATACCGGCCGGGGAAGAGAGAGAGAGGGGGCAGAGAGAGCATTTTATTCAGAAGGTATTCCTGAGAGATGAAGGCAAATTCTAACTGATGAATATGCAATGTGCAGTTTATGGTAAGATCTTTGGGGGGCAACACTTGGGAGAATGTGTGAGAGACTACAAGGCATGCATTCTGTACGTCTGACAGAGGAATTGTTCTGAAACAGGAGTCAATTAAGTTGACACTGAAAGGCAAGTAGCAAGAGTCACGGGGGAATTTTAGGTCTTGCAATTTCATATAAATGGCAGAAAATTCTTTAACCACACTGCTCCTGGGCTAACCGCTCACTTTGTTTACTTCATCCAGCATGTTCCATATCACTGACCACACAACCTACTTTAGAGGACTGTGAGTTAAAGTTCTGCTGAAGGGTTTTCAAAGTGCATCCACACACACATAAAATACGTTTTGAGCATGTCTTGTCATTTGTATTTTGTTTAAAATAACTTGCAATCACACATCGAACTACTTGAGAATTGTGATGTTTTCATGGTGGCTCAGAGGGAGGACCTATTAAATGAAGTATGGGGCCCATTCCTCACGCAGTTTCTAGACATGAACATTTGATGCTACCTGAGCATGATTTGTATTTGGACCAGGTACATAATGTTTGTGCTATGTAGATTTCCTACGATGTTTTTGTGTTTTCTGTTTATTGTCTTGCTAGATTTAATTTTGTTGCTACACTGTCAACTTTTCTTTTGTAAGACTGGATAGAACCTAAAAGATGTAGTTAAAAGAATGTGTTATTTGCTTTGACATTCTAAACTGCTTTGGAATAAAGAATTAAATGCAGTCACACAACGTCACTTCAGTACATTAAAGGCCATCAGCTTGGACCATGTGGGATAACTACAGTAAATTCAAGGGATGACATCTAGTCTGTGCTGAGCTTCCAGTCTCAGTACCCGCAGGTCCTTTTTATCATAAAGCTTTCCAAGTATGCAACTATTTAAAAGCTGGAACCAAAGTCTCTAAACTCTTGCCTTTAACAACACACATCATTGTGAATGTGCATTTTAAAGTGGCCAACAACACAACTGCCATGACATTCTGTTTTCAAACTTTTGATTTTGTTTAAAACACTTTTTGGAAGAGGCCTCAGACAAACTGTAGGCAGTTACTGAATTTGTTTATGTTAATTCATTTAAAGGACAGTGTGTAGAATATAGTGCTATCTAGCAGTGAGCTAGTGGAGGTGTCTCACTCTGGCAGTGAAATTTCTGAAAAATAGAATTGCACTGAGACTAAACACCAACTTAAAATTTAATGCTTCGACTGAAAAGTAGTGGAGGAAATTAGTAGTACCAATACTACTACCAATACCAATACTACCACCAACAACATAGTCTCATACCATACTGGAAAAAAACACACATTAAGTTCAATAATTAAAAGTACATGCAAGAAAACTGTACACATGAGAATCAAAAGTAAAAGCAGTCATTATGTAGAATGAGCCATTTCAGTGCAGATGAACATAAAAGCAGCAGTTCAGTGTTGGAGCTAGTTCAGCCTGTGCCAAGTATAGTCAGGTTAGAGGATATTAAATAGTTTGATCTGTACCAATGCAGCATACTTCACAAGTCACTTTGGCCAAAAGCCAAACACACAAGTCACTATTCATGCACATAAACCCTGCTATAAGAAATTAGACATAAGCCATATATAAATGATGTAGACATTAGCAGGTTTTTTCTTCACATGTAAATGAGGGGAACTGGCAGTTGCTTCGTCTGATGTATGTTAATTATATTCATCCTTTCTAAAGGCACATTTTACAGTCCAAATGTATTCATTTGTCTTTTGTGACTGTAATACACATGATGTGTATTGAGAGTGATATCTATTATTTTTTTAAAGCGAAAACAATGAGCCTTAATTATAAATTAGTGCCCATTTTTCAGTACAATAGGCATCAGTGCACATTGCTTTGCATTCTGATAACTTGCAAATGCTACTAATGTGTTACATACAAACAGCACGTGGTAAACATAACTAATTTTTGTATGTCTATTGTTAATAATAAAGGCCATGCATACTCACCTTGATTACTCAAGTGGTCTGAGAACACGGCAACACTACTACAACTAAGTCATACAGGGCAAGAAACATGAGCAGTCAGTCAGGATGCACTGACGGACTAGAGGCTGGAACCAGCTGGTTTTCAGCGCGACCTGTCCTGACCAGTGACCAGCCAGTCAGTGTCACAGATCCGATTCTGTATCGGTCATATTCACATACATGCTCTGCATGATGGTCACATTATGCGTGCAGCTATACAGACTAGACTTGCACCGATTACAATTTTTTGGGCCGATCCCGATTTCCGATTTGCAGAGTGCTTGGACGGCCGATACCGATTTTGGCCGATTCATTCATTCATTCATTTTTTCCAAACGACTTTACAGCACAAAAGATATTGCAAAATTTTCTAACTTCCCTTTATTAGAACATTTTAACCATGATACAACCAGCTTTTCAATAATCATGTCTTTGCTAAAACACACTCTACATTAATAAATAATATATAACTTTTTGTCTACTACATCATCATCATATCATAGCATGTGCTATATTATTCTTAAGATTTAATTTTCATTGGGGGTAGTGTGTGTTTTCTGGCTCCCATTTGCTACTGGCTGAGTACACAGGGAACTTTTATTAACGATCACAAATCACCATGAATTCAAGCATGTCTGATTATGAATGCACTTCATACAATAACTTTTGACTCTACCGTCTTAATGAGACACATGACACACTGTCTGCCACCAGCTTTGTGTGGAAATACTTCAAAATATTAAACAATGAAGATGCAAACTGTTGCTGCAACTTTTAGAATCTCATAAAATTCCAGGTGAAGCTCAAAGCTTCAAGTCTGGATTTATACTTTATTCAAAACTCGTCGGGGTGAAATACTGCATGTGATGGATTTACCACCAGAGGTTGGTTGTGGCAAAAAGCGCCCATCACTGAAGAAAGACGCCAACATCTCCAGGGAATGTATACAAAGCCCTAGACCAAGTGAGCGAGACCTTTTTTAGGGTTTTGCTTTTTAACTTTCAGTGACAATTAAGTTTATTAAGGCTACGATGTTGAACATCGCAGTGTGTGCGGTGCGAGCCGTCTGCTCTGCTCAGCAGCAGCCTGTGAATGCGAACGAAATCTGGAACCTGTTTCAGCTCAATATCATGACTTTGAAAACACCAAATGACTTATTTTAACAAATTTCGTTAGATTAAAATATGTAGAACTGTAAAATATCACTTCCATGAGGCTGTTCAGTCAGACAGTAACAGATCACAGGCTGAACCTGGCATTTCATCCTCCTGTGCAGCCGCAGCGAAAGTTTATTTAATGTTCATAATAATGTTGATTAATATTGAAATGGCATTCTTCTTCCTCAATAATAATGATTAATATCAGCAGAAAATACAGTAAAGTGGTCAGGTTGGGAAGCTACATACATCGGGATATATAGCGCCTCTGTTTCCAGGATAGAAAATGTAATTTTCAGGAAAATATTAATCCCTACATTCCCAAAAGACTATTTATGGGCTCTGTCAAACTACGAAGTACGAAATTGTGCAAAAATAACTACAGAGAATAACAGTAAAACAGTACCGAACAAACAAATAAATGAACAAAGTCGGGATCAGCACCATGGAAAGTGCTGCAGCTTCAGCGCCTTGAGAGAGCGCAGCCTGGGGCAAAGCATGTTATAGCTATAAATGTAATCATTAATTGTTGCATACTGGGCAATTCTGAAAACAACATGCAGAATACAGTGTATACTGGTGCTGTATGCAGTAAGGAGTATGCAGTATGTGGACACTTCTGGATTAGTCGTACCAAATGTTTTCCACGCCCTATTTTAGCCTCACAGGTGTTGCATACTACAAACTTGTTATCCTCCTCACACACTTTTAAAAAATTCCATACTTCCGACATAGTGTAGGTCGCCAAAGCCATGAGTTGCACATGTGCATGTTTGTGTGCTGCTGATGTTATTGACCTGGGCAGGCTGACATAAGGGCTGACGTATCCCGCGAGGCATTGTGAGGGTTCAAGGACTGCTCATCGCTTTGCAACGGGTTAGCATATAACCCAAAAGAAGAGGCAATGCATTTGCTTAGTGTGTGTTTTGTTTTGTTTTTTGTTGCTGCTGCAGCGCAGTAGGAATTTGACTGGTGCTTTAGACCGGCAAATTTTAGACTGACTGGCCGGTCATGGCCGATCACGTGAAAACCGGCCCGATTCCAAGCACTGCCGATAAATCAGTGCAAGTCTAATACAGACAGTAACATCACAGCCACAACAGTGCTGGTCACAGCCACACACACACAGACACGTTTGTGTGATGTTGGCGTTAGTGACAGGTTCCAAGAAGAGGATGAAAATGCAGACAAACAGTTTACAAGGAGACAGAGCAGCTAAGCAGCTGAGCAGTTGATGGTGCCACCAAACAACAGTAAACTTTCTAGCTCTTCAGGCTAATGTTAGCCAGCAGCAGACTACTGTTCACAGAGAGACAGTTAAAATCTCACCTCCTGTTCTGGCTGAAGAATAAACAACCCATGTTGATGCGTCTCCCCAAACATTGTCTCATCCAGACTTGTTTAATTTTTGCTTCTGCTTTTCTCACTACAAAGTTTTACTGCAGAAAACTGTTGCACTATGTCTGTATCTTCTATTTCAGGTCTGCTCCCAAAAGATCTGTTTGACGGTCTAACTCCACAATTCAGTACTATGTAGTTCTCATGTCTCATAGTCTTTTCATGTTTTCAGCAACTATTTCCTAACATTTATAATGTGTGCCGAAGAAAAACTCCCTTTTACCTTTACATAGACTTTAATGTTGTCACATTCCGAGATCTCAGCAACTTAGTGAGTGGTTTGACAAATTACTTATCAATCGATCGCCAAAGCTATAAAAAGTTAGAACCAAGTTGCGTTAATTGAAATGATTCTTTAAAGACTAGTGTGTCAGATGAGGGCATCTAGTGCTGATGTCTCAGTCTGCCCTTCCAAATGTATCAGACAGCCACTGGTGGCTGACAAACTCGCAAAGGTTTGGATGTAGAGCCAGTGTTTGACTTATCTATTTTGGGCTACTGTGCAAACAAGGCGATGCATGGTGTTCTCCATGGAAGACAACCTGCACACTCTGCAGATATAAAGAGCTCATTATAAGGTAACAAAAACACAATGTTTCTTATTTTCAAGTGATAACACAGTAATGAAAGCATATTTACTTACTTACTTACTTACATTAATATTATATTCTACTACTGCCATATTCTGTCAATAAATCCCCGTAAATCTTACACACTGGATCTTTAAAGAATGAAACATCTAATTTCCCCTTGATGAAACTTGATTCTAAGGATTTTCAGCATGCAGTTTGTATTATCTGAGCACTGAGTTTACATGTAAAATACACACAGTAAGTGAATATAGGCCTTTTTCACAGAAGACATTTTGACATGTCACAGTAGAAAAAGCACAGGTGTAAATGATTAAATTAATGATTAATAAGTGAATTCATTTAGCTGCATCAGTGTCACAGTCCCAGTATTGTGCATGCTGGCTCACTGTCACACTAGCATGGCTTGCTGGGACACCGAAATATAATGTAATGTAATATAATTATCTTACTAATAAGGCCTGTGCTTTTCTTATATGATAATCATGTTATGTGAAAAATTGCTTTACTGATGAGCACTGACTTAAAACCAACGCTTGAAGTCTGTATGCTGGGTTCTAAAAATTCTAAAACTTACAGAACTTACAGAACTACTGTACGAACTTATAAGCTATTAAAATCAATATTTTTACACTACAATATGAACAACAAAGCTCACAAAGTTAATTGTCAATTCTAGGCCACTAAGCATTGGCAGCAAGAATTTTATGAGTGGTTATACAAAGGTTTTCTCCCGGCAGAAGAGTCTCCCAGCACAGCATAAGACACTATGCATCATGCTGTGTATTTGCTCATTGGAGTTAGTGTGTGTGTACCAAAGTAAACACGTGTGATGCACGTCTGAATGAGGTATTGTAGGCAGTGGCAGTAATTAAAAAACTAAAAAAGATGAACAAACAGCTGTGATGGGATCATAAATATTTTCAGGCCCATTTTAGCATGCTAATTTCCGCTGGGATCACATTTCAATTTTATCGCTCCATTTCATTTCCTACTTTCACCCCCTCCCCCCAGCAGAGTGTAGTGTCATTTCTATGGAGTGTTTCCTTACCTGTGGCAATCTGTTTCACGGTGCTGAGATTACAGGCAGGCCTAATTAAAGCTGTTGTTATATTTATAGAATTAGCGGGGTATTAATTGGAGCAGAACAAGCCGAAAGAATGTGAGGCGGGCATACAGACGTGGGAGAGTAAACATCTTTCAGACTGCATCAGACTGCACTTTTATCTGTGGACTCAGGAGTGCCAACTGCATTCATAAGCCATGTTGATCCATCACACTTCAAAGTCCCTCATGGGACATTTAACAAACAGCAAAATGGGAACTACTAGCAGTGTCTTGGGGACGCCTCCTTCTATGTTTGCATTTCAATATTGAATACATCACAATGGGTTGAAAAGGCTGGATTAATCCAAAAGCTCCTCCAAATGTGGCCAAATAATGTAGCCCATTCTTGCCAAAACTGCATAGACAGGTGTATCCTTTGTCATCTTTGGTGTACCCAAATCTTTTCCTCACCACTCACTTGTCTCTGTGAGGCCAGAGAAAGGAACAATGAATCCTTTGTAGATGGTCCCTGAGCAGTCGCTTCATAACTTATGTAACTTCAACTCTATTCTCAAAAAGGATGGCCTCTGAAATGGGACACAGCTAGTAATATGAATGTGTTAACACCTCTGGTCATATTATGCTAATAATGTGGTTACCAGTGCACAGCAAAACTATCATGGCAGGAGAGTTCTTACAGTATCACAAAAGGACTTCACATTACATATTTTTAGCTGACCAATC
>JAJHUR010004026.1:0-10791 GCA_027495735.1 Lutjanus campechanus | reverse complement strand
CTAGTTTTCAGGGGATTATACACTGATGAAAACATAATTATGAACATTATAGTCTGTTTCCACCAATAGATTCCCCTAAATCTCACAATTAGACCTTAAAGGAGCAGACAGAATATAACAACAATGTATAATTTAATATACAGTAGAATGTGTGCATATATTCACTGTAAATTTTTTGTACTCTTCCTTTCTGTCTTTCAGCACTACACCTCACCATCACACTTGAGTTAAAGCAAAAAGCACAAACAGCAGACTACATGGGGCAGCTCAAGTACAATGTACTTTAAAGCTTAAGTTCTACAGGAGAGATAATATGCACACAGCAGCCTCTTGTGGCCAAACATGGAAACGCACAAACGTTTGGGAAAGTGAGCAAAGATCTTGACCACACAGCAAACCACACAGCAAAGCATATGTAATGGCAGTCTCAGTAAACAGGAGGTTTGGGGCACTGAACACTTCTTGGGGTTTGTTTGTGGTGGAGAATCTGCATTCTGTTTAATGTAACAAACTTTGTTTCTTTCTGTTTGGGTTGAATCCCACCAAGTGACCCCTTTAGATAATATAGTAAGTGGACCAGCCTGAAATTTTAAAGATCCAAATGATTCTATGATTTTATCCTCAGATATTTCGCACAATAGTATCTATGGATTCAGTGTAAAATAAAATCTATTCATTTAAA
This sequence comes from Lutjanus campechanus, assembly GCA_027495735.1. Classification (NCBI taxonomy): domain Eukaryota; kingdom Metazoa; phylum Chordata; class Actinopteri; order Lutjaniformes; family Lutjanidae; genus Lutjanus; species Lutjanus campechanus. The sequence continues at coordinate 10,109 of JAJHUR010004026.1, read as the reverse complement.
AATAGCACCATGTTTAGATGTAGCCTAACATACAGCAGTCTTTCAGATATAAGTGTCCCTGTTCTGAAATAGGCATAGAGAGGTTCTGGACTTGTAATAGAATTGACATTGTGGAAAAAGAGAGGCTGTGTGTGCAAGAGAGACAGACAGAGAGAAAACAAGTGAGCAATTAACTAAAAAAAAACACCAGAAAATTAAAGCAAACAAGAACTGAGAGAGTGGAAACTCCTTTAAATTGTCAATAATTTCTGAAAATTGAAAACACACTCCACTATCAACATTGTTGCCTCTGCAACTGTAATTTTTGTCGCCATTTCACTACTTCATCAAAAAGATAGAGTTAATTTCACAAACCCTTTGATGTTATTCACAGATCGGATTCATGGCTCTAACACTGAACTTTTCAGAGAAGAAAGCTATGATGTTGAAAGGCCTGGGCTAAATTAGTAGAATGTCAAAGAGAGGATCACTTATCTTAGATCAGTCCTCAAATAACACAAGCAAACACTTCTGATCTTGAATCAAAACACATTACTCTGAGATACTTAGGGCATTTGTCAGAAATAAGCAACATGATCTCAAGTAACTGATAAATCCTCCTGATAGCTGAGGATGTGTTTCTGTAGCTAATAAATGTACCCTTACAGAATGGTTACATCATGCATTGCTCACACTGATGCCTAACCTCCTACAACGTAGGAAGCTGAAGATAGAACACGCCACAGTATGGAGCATCGACTGTGGTGTTACTGTGAAGACATTCAACTTTGGATGTGTAGAGTAGGGGATTTGATCATTTTTAACAGGGGTGATGACCCTTCCTAAGTGATGAGAAGACCAGTTCTTTTCACTCAGCACCACTAGAGAACCAAGTCATTGATGCAGTGGGGAAAAAGCATAATTAACTGCTAATAAGTGCATGATAAAGGATTTATTAAGCTGAATAAGACAAAATGCATGGGCAGATCACCTAGGTTTCAAAACATATTGCCAAAGGACCGCTGTTAAAAATTTGCCAATTGGCTAACACTGGCACATTTACATTAATGTTTATTAGTGTTTGTTTTCCTTATAAATAAAATGAATGACAATTAAAATAATGCTAATAAGTATCTTATAAGGGCCTTATTACCTATCAGCATTACCCTTGCACAAACCTCAGTCAGATAAAGACATACACAACTGAACAAGCCTTCTGCTCCTGTACTCTCTCTGCTAGTAGGAGATGGAAAGGGTGGTGGCAGGTTAAAAAGGGCGATGCATTTTGGTCATTTTCCTAACAAAGGTAATGGCATCACCCCTCATTTTCCCTCTAATCGCCTACTGGATATATACTGTACATCACCCTAATATCAGTTAACCCAATGTTCTTGTGAGAGGAAGTGGGCAAAGACTATCTGAGATTGAGATTTTAGATGGGATGAATGTTTCCAAACTCAATCCTATAAACTGCATCACAACTGTGAAATTTGGTGTGAGCTACGAAGAAAAAGTATTTATTTTAAGTGCGTGGGAGTGTTTTCAGAAAGAGGCATGTTGTTGTTTATCCTCTGTTCTTAATCCTTCTGCCCTCTAGAGGGAGTCAGAGCCTACAAATCCATGAAATATCTTTCGATAGAGACATGAGATGAATCTTAAGTAGCCTTTGAAGAGATATATACAGGCACAATGTGAAAGGAATGTAACTATTTTTTTGTATATTTTTCCTCTACAGCTCTAAAATCTGTACAAGGTGAAAAAAAAAATCACTTTCCAGGATTTCACATGAACTACATGCCATTGTTCCCACTTTCATCTGTTAGGGAACATATTGATTTGCCATCGCAAGCAACAAAGTGGAATCTAGATGTCCATAGTGCAGAATCTCAGCGGGGGAAGGAATGTAAGTAGTAGGCACCAGACTGGAACAGGGCACCATAACTAATCACTCTGATCTCATTTTATTATTTATATTCCCACAGCTGGGTGAGGGCTGGCTGTTTGATCAATCCTCCACTCCCTTCTTTTAACAGCAACGAGCCACTGCCACTACGTTAAATTATTCAATTGGGCCTGCTTTGTTGTTAATAGCAGTGATCATTCTTGCTTAAACGGCATAATGTATGCGCTGACAGCCAACAGTGATACAAACCTGTCCCGAGGGACACAAATCTATCAGTGGTGAGCGTCTGCATGCCACATTAGAGATTCCAGTCACCAGTGAAGCATAGGCAAGTAAAATACACTCAGCATCAAGGCCTGTATGGAAGAGACTCATTCCACAAGGCCACGGCTATAAATGATCAAGCCTGCGCTCGACAGCGAAATGAGGAAATAAGGCGGTTATCAAATGGCCAGAGTGTTTTCTCGTCTCTCAAGATTTTTAAATGATGGGAAAATCCTGTCTTATATACTTGTACTGATTTTGACTGAGAAAGACAAGCAGGATGTTATTATTTATGCAGCACAGTTCAGAGAAAGGAACAAAGATTAAAAGATAACAGTAAAGGGATTATTCCTGATTTAGACATGCTGTGCCAAGAACACGAAAACTTTGTTCAAAACAAGGCATTTCTTTGAATTAAGTTGCACTATTTCTGAATTTAACAAGATCCAGATAACTCAAACAGTCTATTGAATGCTAATTTGGAGTGAGAGACTGGGTGAGTTGGGTTTTGTGTATTTTATTTATTTATTTATTTTACTTGCAGCAGTTGCCTGGAGTTCTTTTCCATGTGGCTCGTTTTGTTTACCCTTCCCCCACAGGGGTGCTGTCAGCACTACTAACCCTGTGAGCAGGAAAAGGTCGAAATGCCATGGGGTCATTCTTGTGACCTGGATTCTGGCCTTTTCCTTCCGTTAACCATCCAACGCTGTTATTAATGCTACTGCTGTTGAAAAGCTGGGAAAAAAAGAGCGCAACTAGGAGGAAGACATTTCAGGGCTCTGCCTGGCACCAGATATTTTTTTAATGTTAAGATGGAATTAAAAGTGTAGAAGAAAGACAAGAGGAAGAAGATGACATAGTCTACTTTATTGATCCCTCTAAGAAAGATTCGTTTTTTTTTGTTTTTGTTTGTTTGTTTGTTTTGCTTTGTTTTTTTTGTTTGTTTGTTTTTTTCTTTGAATAGTCAACTGTTTTAAATGTAACCATTGTACTATATATGTATATGTCTACCAATTATATGATATTTCAGTATCAAGAGATCTGTAACGACTGAATACCACTGCCTGAGCTGTCAAACTGTGAGTTTGTCTGTGCTGGACCTCACATTATTCACCATATTCACACAGCGGCCATTTTCTTCTGAGCTCAAAAGATTAACATCATACTGCTGTGTTCCGGGTTATAAGTCGTCTAAAAATAGAGAATTTGACAAATCGTTTCAATTTCAACAATTCCTGATTGATCAGCAACTGAAAAGACAATGTATAGTGAAAATCTAGAGGGACGTTGGCCATATTTCAAGATAAAACAACATATCCATAGCCTCCACTCTTTTTTATGAGTTCTGCTCGGTGGTGCATGAAGTCAACCTCCGTGTTGGAGCTTCCGTTATTCTTTCAAATTGTACCACCCACAGAGCAAGCACAGTAAAGACTTCCTTCGGCTGAGTGCCTAACTTCCACTTTAGCCTCCAGTAACTTGAACGAGATAACGATGATAGTGAAGGAATTACAACTCTAATTTCATTGTACAAAACTGCGTTGTATAATGATAATAAATGACCTTGAATCCTTGAAAAAAATTATTTAATCATGTGTCTATTTTAGACTTTCCAAATACTAACTCCATAAATTAAATTCTGATATTGAAAGAAGTTGAGGGTTGTGGCACTCAAAAAAAAAAGTATCCTCCGTTTTACAGCCACATCTTTCACAACATACGGCTTCAAAGCCCGATGCTGTTCCTGGGGGCTTGATGTTACATTACTGCATTTAGTTTTTCAGCTAATGTCCAGCTTTCATCTAAGCAGCTTTGAAGACTTTGAAGTGTCACAATCAAATGAAGGCTCAAAGAACATGGTACTTCAGTTTCTCGTCAGCTGGCATGTGTTTCTAGTATGCTCCATATGGCAGATAAATAGTAACCATATTGCACTGGCCTGTTAATGTGAATTTTAACAGTACATTTAGTCATATGTAATATGGACTTCTACCAACAGCTGTATGGTCTACAGAGTGAATACCCTCAAGTCAATTCAGCCTAACACTGTTCGATGAGCTGCGCATAGGGCAGAAAGATATTATGCTGATATGCACGTCCCCATACGTCTGTTCAAAAGAATGTGACCGAATTCCTGCTACTCTCTCTGTAAGCTACTGCCATACACTGAAAAGCTTAAATGTTTTCCATTAGAGGCTGCTTAAACTGGTTTGAAATGTTGGAGCGGGCAGGGAGGAGCAGAGAAAGAAGATGCATGTAAACCGCAGCACTCCTCCCTCACACACACGATTCATTCCAATGTGATATGATGAGAGCGAGCACTTCACGCTGTTCGACCATTAAACTTGAAGCTGCTAAATGTTTCGGCGAAACATTAGGAGGAGGATATTCAACCACCATCTCTAATCTTAACTGACCGCGTGACCCCACACAAGAGCTGGGGAATAACCATATCACACGGCGCATTTCATCTGGAGAAAAAACAGCAAGGCTTTGAATGTCATGACTTTCTTAATAGTGATCAGATGTTCTTAAGCTCCCTTTTAGCCAATTTAAAGGCAAGCCTCGCCACAAAGCACTTAGCACACTTGAGTCAATAAGCCAGTTAGCAGAAAGGAAAGTAAAAAGAATTCAATTCTTGACTTATTTAATAGGGGATTTGGCGTGGCAGGTCAGAGGGTGTAATCCAGGAGATTGGACACTGATTCTTTAATCGAGTGGCTCCACACTACATCTCCTTCCTGCTCTCCTGATTTCACTCTTGTAAGAGGGTCTCCCCTTGCGTAGCACTGAATTTCAATGGGTCATTCCTCTGATGGCTGAGCCCCCCTGTTTTAACTGCTGCTGCATGGAAACCAGATGGAGATGGGGAGTACAGCACATCAATAAACCAAGCTTCCTGCTTTGCCCCATGGCTGAAAGAGTAACCCAGCATTCATTAACAATAACTCATTCATTAGCAAAGAGCAACTGACCAGTCATTGCTAAAAACCTTGAGCCTGCGTATTAGGAAATTGGCAAAGGCAGGCTAATGAATACGCAGTGAATGGTGGGGGAAAGGCAGCAGTTTGGTGGCTGTGTGCCATGCTCAGGTCCCGGCGGTGTAGAGGATCTCTCAATGTAGCAACAGCTTCGGTTTGACTCTGCATAGGCTGCTTGTTTCTGCTTACTACCTCTGAGACCTCGGTGTCTGTCTACACTCTTAGAAATAAGGGTTCCAAAAGGGTTCTACCTGAAGGGCTGAGTTTCTACTCAGAATCATCTGCTTCTGAAGACATTTTTTTTTAAAGAAAGTCTTTGTCAAGGTTTCTTAAGACCAAAGATTCGATCGGGAATAATAAGGTTCTCTGTAGAACTCCCTCATAGGCCTTTTCCACCAATATAGAACCAGCCCTGCTCCAGTTCAAGCATCTTATTTTGAAGTGTTCTGAGCATTTCCACCAAAAATAACTTGCTTCTGAACCTGAAAAGTTAGTTGCCAGCCAGAACCAAAAAATATCTGATTTTCCTTATCTTTCATTTTCCATAACCAACAGGTTGTTAAGCATTGTGCAGCCCCCTCTGTTGATGGCATCCTTGATTACAATGGTTCCACTAAAAACTGGTGCAAATGCGGGTTGGTTCACCAGATAGCACCAAGGTTCCAAGAATCTTGAACGGGACATAAAAGGGTGCTCGATAGAACCTCCCTGTGTGTGCTCTACATAAAAGCCTTTGAATATAAAAAGGTTCTTGGTAGAACCCCCTGGGTGGTATGTCTGGGTATCGTTTAAAAAATTACAATACCAGCCCCAATGGCAGTACCCTTCAAGTGATACAGATAGTATTTCCACCGATTGTAGAAGGTTCTTATGAAGAACAATTTCAGTGATTGGCTGTGAGCAAAACCATATTATCATTTTTTTCTAGATCTGAGTACCAAAAGGATTGAATGCAGTTTTTTTTTGACTGGAGAAGTTCTGTTATTATTTGATACTGGGTTATTTCAATCGATACCTTAAAGGTATTGAGTACTGATACCCAGCCCTACTGGGTGGGTTGTAGCTAAAACCTTTGGAATATAAAGGTTCTTCTTTGGGTGTGTTCTTGTTCGCACCTTGGGGGGTGGAAAAGTTCTGAAGAGAATCTCCAGGGAGGGACCTGGGTAGAACTATTACACCATAGATGATCTGTAGAACCTATCATAGGGGTTTCAGGGTTGAACCTTTCACAGATGGTTCTAGGTACAATCCTTTCTGTTGAGGTCTAAGTAGAACTCTAGGTTTTACCAGGAACCATAGAGGGTTCTCTTCTTCAGACAAACTGAAGAACCCTTTAGGGTTCTAGTTGTTACCTTTATTTTTAAGAGTGTTGCTTTCAAAAACTGCACCATCATAGAAACACTGTGGTGGAGAATTAAACTGTGTAACCTCTCACATTCAACACCAGCGACATCTGCCTGCTAAAAGAGGCCAAGAGAGTACTGACTATAAAGTCCATTTTGTGCAATTTGTGCACTATTCCAAAGCGTTACTTGAGATAAGAGCTGCGATAAGTGCTGACAAGATCCTGTCTCTGACACTGGTAGTTAAAAGAAATGTCTTATCTGTCTCTGGAGTATTTATTGTAATGGTACATCCTATACTGCAAGTTTACTGCAGCCAAATCTTAGTGCTCTGAGAGAGAAGCACATGCTGGTTTCCTTGAACAGATGGTAATATCCCAGTTCCTGGATTCAAGGCAGGTATTGACAGTGTGCGTACGTACTCACCACTAGAATGCTAAATCATATCACCATACGTTCTTCTTATTATCTGCTCCACATAAACACATACAAGAACACATGTCCAAGGAACACACGGATATCTTCATCACACATAGACCAGAAGACGATGAATTCATCCCCATGGATCTCCCTCCGCCCTGTCCCTGATTCCCTGAGCATGAGTAATTGTCAGGCCCTGTGAAATAATCGGAGCTTTCAACGCTAATGGAAGCCCTGCACATTCATTATTCAGTCCAGGAAACAGAGTGCTGCAAAGTGTCAGGGGACCTATGAGTTATTGCTCAGCATGAACTAACCTTAGACTACGAGGGAAGTGACAGAAGCCCGCTGCACTTTCTCCTCCTGTGTCCTCATCCCTTTATGTCTCCTTTGCCTCCCTCCGTCCATCTACACAGGCAGGCAGACAGGCACCACACAGAGAACCCGAGATAGGATCACAGCTGTGGCGTGGTCAGATGGCCGGTGATGGGTGTACTGTGTGGCTGCGGACAGAATGACAGACGGTCTGGGCTCTCCTGTGTCACTGCGGCGCTTGACCACGGACAGCCAGGACTGGTGGAGAAAGGCTTTTCCCCATGTTACAGCCCTCCTGGGACTACTGTGGGATTTACGAGGAAAGCAGGAAGGAGGAATGCAGCAAGAGGAAGGGGGATGGGGGGGCTCCGAGGTTGGCTGACCTGCAGATAACACATGGCAAGAAACAGATAGGTTTGATATGAGAACATGCCCACACTTGTGCTCGCGGGGAAAGGGACACCGTGAGCCGTGCTGCCGCAGACTGAGCCAGTAAATACAGATACTCAACACTTTCAAAAAGCAACACACATCAGACAGAATTCCAGCAATGCACTTAAGCCTTCTTCATTTCCTATGTCTAGACCTTGGAAGTCTTGCTACTACTCAGCCTTCAAGTGAAAGTGAAGGGAAGCAGCTGAGGTGAAGCAGGGTTTATATCAGGACTAGAGATCGAGCAGAGAGATAACATACCATGCAGATGTACAGAAAACCTTAATTCAAACTTAAAGGCATAGTTTTTATTATTTGATGTAGAGTTATATGAAGCATTTTGCTATAGCCAGCGTATTACCTACAGTAGATGGTTGTGAACATGCCCTCAATTTAGAGAGGTAGAGAGGGGCACCAGCACAAAAGCTAAGCAATGAACTGCTGTGGACATGGTCAACAACAAAAGGTATTTTGGCCACTTAAAAAAAGGACCACCTAAAAAAACAATCAAAAGTTTGAGGGTACACTATATTTTGAATATTTTCACAGCTTTACTTTTCCGTCAGACAGCCTTTTCTGACAGAAAACCGTTGTTATACAAACCAAATATCACTCTCATCAAAGCAGCAGACTTTTTTGGCAAAATAAGCAATTTTACCTCGCATAACACGGGAGTTGCTGGTTTACCACCGCCTTGATCGAATGGTTTGTTTATGTTCTTGTGTGATAGGATATAGTTCAGATTCACTGAAGTCACACAAAAACACATACAAAGAGATCGAGGCAGTGGTAGACCAGCAGCTCTGTAAGGTAAAACTACAGATTTTGTCAATGGAGTCTGGTTGGTTTGGAGAAAGCAATATTTGGCTATAATACCCATCAGACAAAATATTCCAATTATAGCATCCACTTAAACTGATATTGTTGTTTTGCAGGCAGACTTTTTTTAAGTGACAAAAATACTTTTTTTGCTGCCCATGTCCAGAGCAGTTCATTTCTAACTTGTATGCTGAAGCCCCTCTCTGCTTCTCCAAACTGGGGATGTATCAGCCGGCATCTACCCTTTTTATACCTGTCTATACTTGTATGTATTAAGTAAGCCTAATTAGTATCCCTAACTATCTGCATTTACAGAACACAGCATGCAATTTGCAAAGACTAATTTGTTTCAAACAGCTTTTAACACCAACTGGAAGAAAAACTCTCCACAAGGACCCACTCTTTTGTCGACCATGTTAGAAAAACATGCTCAGCCATGCACCGGCACACAAACCATTTCTTGAGATTCGAGGACTTGTAAATGCTTCTCTACTCGTGCACAACCCGGGGATTTTTCGTTCCCTCTGCACAGCCACCGCTGTCAATCTACATTGCTGAATCAAATACAGGCTGGGAATTGAACAAATTATTCTTCTGATGGCAAAAAAGACCAAAAGGTCTAGCGTGGCAAAACAGAAGTGAAGACTGCATGAGCAACTGGAGCACATCAGATTAATTTCACCTGCCTGCCTGTGAGAGGTCGCCTCCTGTCTATTCCTGCATGTTGTTATATGAAATGATACACCAGCGTGGATGGTTTTTGAGTAGTTTCAGTATGTCTCTCTTCGAGATATAAAATAGCACGAACATTAGCATGAAGATAACAGTTTCAGTGCTCCAGGCATTTCAAGCATACATTAGTGGACCTCTAGTTTACAGGGTGTAATTGAGTATTCTTGTCTACGGCTGTCTTTTCGACTCAGGCAATTTAGCATGCCAGCATGTTGCTATAAAAATGACCCAATTAATTTGATTAGGAAACTAAGGTTCAAGATACAGAGTGGGAAAACATGAGTCGAATGGTAAAGAGTGTGGGGGAATGCTAATGAGGAATAATTTAATGAGGAAGATGTGTATAAAGGAGTTTGTGTGCATGCATGTTACATTTGGTTTAACAAAAGCTTTGGACAAGGATGAAACAAGCAGTTGACTTTATTGTGCCCCGGCTGTTCTCAGGAAAACGATCAAATATTTAGCAGCAGAAAGTGAAATAACATTAGTCTCTAAGAATACAAAGCGGGAGCTATTTAATACTGAAACAAAGTGTAATCAAGTGTTTCTTTAGTGCTGCTGAGGGCAGTGAGATAGAGTTGAAAGCTCTGTAACAAGTTGGTAAGTGGACCTTGTGCAAAGAAATGTAAAAATACACACAAATGATAATTGTTTACCTGCAAAAATGACCTTAAGTTCACATTGTAGATTATGACAAAATGTCTCAAAATATTCTTTCAGCCTTTAAAAACTATTTAGTGGTATGGAAGGAACAGATTGTTGCAAGGTCTGGAGGTGTTATACAGTAGTGGAAAGAGTACTGAAAATATGTATTCAAATACAAGTACTGTTACATTACTGAAATAGTACTCAACTACAAGCAAAACTACTGTGGCCAGTATTTCAAAACTTTTAATCTAGATCAGAATTATCCAGATTTTG
>JAJHUR010004016.1:3221-69706 GCA_027495735.1 Lutjanus campechanus | reverse complement strand
GGTCTGGACGCGGAGTGGTGTGGGTCTCCTCTCTGCTCTGACTGCAGCTACACCTGCTGCGCGAGGCTACGGTGAGACTGACCGCCTGTGAGTGCTTTGGGACGGGGAGGGGCTCACGGCAGCAGCTGCTGCTCGTTGAGGACAGTAACTGCACGTCAGAGTCTCCAAAACACCAGAAAAGTCTCCAGTAACACCAGAAAAAGTAGCTAGATTTGTCGCTAATCGCTTTGGACAAAACAGTCGTCAAGAGGATTTGGAAAGCCGCCAGAGTTAGCGAGAAAGTCGCCAAGTTAACAACACCGCTCCTGACAGTAAAACACGCATGCGCGCAGGAGAGTTTTCTGGATGGGCGGGGGGAGTGAGCTGCTTGCTGTGACAGGAGCACCGAGAGAGAGAGAGAGAGAGAGAGAGAAGCGAAACTTCAAAGAGAATTACATACTGACGTCTTAAAACATTTACGTGACAATTTGTACTCGATGGTCATGATATAGTAACTTCATACGGCATATCATTCTGTGGCGGTGCGCCACAGAATGGTCTATGTATGGGAAACACTGGAATAAATGTACAAAATAATTGATGAGGCAGTTAGTAACAGAGAAGGCTGATGGGGAAACTGCTTTCAGACTGTGCAACATCCTGCCTTGTCACATCAGACATCCAAGCTCTGTTGGCATTTTTGAAAATCAACAAGACTATAACAAATTTCTATAATTTTCAGAGCATTATCACTGTATGTATGTGTGTAACTTACGACTGTGCTGCACTACAGGCTTGAATTTATGTATATTGCTTGACTTTAGAATTTTACTTGAATAATTATAAATTTTAGCTTCCCTTACGTAATTTTATTTTCTATTCTTAACCCCCTTTGATTTCATGTTTGGTTTTTAACTCTGTGCTATTTTTCCTAATGCTGCTGAACATTTGCCCTTGGGGCAGTGAGGATCAATTAAAAGTTTCTCTTAATATACATTAACTAACTTCATGTTATAGCTAATCAAAGTGAATTATTAAGTGCTTCATGGACAAAAAGAAAATACACAAACTGCCAAAATGATTAAACATCTTTTGTCCTTTATTCAGCAGATCATTGCAAGAATATTGCCCCATTACTTATATTTTAAGTCATCAGTTGCTGTTGGCATTCACAGCAAATACCCTCAGCTATGAGTAATTTCTCCACAAAATATCTCATATCTTATATTTATTAAATTAAACCAATGTTTCCATTTAAAATATGCAATTTATTTAATTAAATTTAATAAGATGATAATATTAAATTGATATAATAATAATATAAAATTTTATTTAACAATAATTTAATCTCTATTTATATATTTAGTTTTTTACATAATTAATATTATGTCTGTAACTATTGTCATTGTAACAAATGTTGCCAGTCATAATTATCAAGGACAACATAATATAAATACATAACAGTCTGTAAATAATAAACATAATATTACACGGTAATCTGAAAATCTGCATATTAATCTCTTTAGGAATGACACTGTACATCTTGTAAATCAAATTATATTTATTTACATACATTTCAATAGAAAAAAAGTTTTGTAATGTATCAGTTTTTGTTTCATTCAGGGTTATGAGACTCTGGGGGACGTACAAAAGGTGTTTGTTTCCTGTCCTGGCAGTGGAGGTGCCCTGAGAGTAGAGCTTGATGATTTTAACCATATCATGACATCATTGTAACTGCTTTGTATCACTGAGTGTATGTCCATTATGTCTCTCTTGCTGATGCATTTTTTTTTTGGTTAACCTTTCTCACAAATAAAGTATTTTTAAGTCACCTGTCATTGCCTTCATGATGGCAATTCTATTTTTATTAAAGAAGAAAATATATATATATATATATATATATATATATATATATATATATATATATATATATATATATATATATTGGGTTCTTAGTGCTCATTATAGTGCTGCTATTCTTGTTGGGTGAATACTCTCCTGTGTCAAGTACATCAGGTAAGGAGGCAAACAAAACACTGACAGAAACAAAACAAAAAGTGAGACATTACCAAATGTATTCTCTTAAAATATGATTAATTTATAACAGATGAGATTACAAAAGAGATTAACATGCAGATTATGTACAGATTATCATGTAATGTTAATTAAATACAGACTACTTACAACAAGAATAGCTACAGATATATGTAAAGTAGATACAAAGAGGAAAATATTAAATAAATGATTTAACTAAACATTACTGAATCAGATTTTAAGTAGTTAAATTAATTTAAAAATAACAATAATATGAAACATAAAAATGTTTGGATATAAAGCAACATATGAAGCTGCCATGTCAGCTACATACATAGATTTTGAGCTACATACATAGATACATAGATTTTCAGCTTTCATTGGAAAAGCAAGGTAAGTGAGCAGGTAAGTGGGCAGGTAAGTGGGCAAGGCTAGGCAAAGCAACTGCTGGACGCCTGACCTCGCTGCAATGGTTGCAGCTCGGCCAGCTCCTCCTGTGGCCAGCTGGTGGCTGTCTTTGAAGGGTGTGGCCGTGGCTGTGGTGTGGAATTTTGATGTCTCACCATGAAACACAAAATTGCTATAACTTTAGTATAAATGATCCGACCTGGACCAAACTTAACACGTTTGATAATAGTCCCACTCTGAACACATCTTCATATAATATTCAATAATAGTCATAGTGTGTTTTAAACTTTGACGTGCTCCTCCAAGTAGGTTGACCATATTCCAACTCAAATCTGGTCAGAAAGGCCTTAAGACCTTGGCAATGTTATGTTGTGAAGATCTTGACATATCGTCAAACAGCATTGTCATGCTGGCATAGGGAAGGTCGATGTTTCGCGAAAGCACAGGAAGTTGCATTAACTTCCGTTCACTTGGTTGAATCTTCCTGAAACTTCACATGTTCAATAGCAGTCCAAGCCTGAACATATGATATGAGTTTTGTCGATGCAAAACTGCAGCCCTGGTGGCAAAATCAGTTTGTGTCATCTAGACTACTTTGTGATCAAATGTTATCAAAAGATTTGGTCAGCGTTAAACAGTGTGGCCATGGCGTGGTGTCAAGTTTTAATGTCTCGCGGCTGTTAGGCGCCTGACCTCACTGCAACCGTCGCAGCTTGGCCAGCGCCTGCTGTTTGCAAGTGGTATCAAAAAAGGTCAAAAGAAAACTTGTATGACTTGTATGACATAATAACATTCAGCTCTGTTTCATCTCTCGTCAGTTTCTTTTGTTGACTACAGTAGGGGTGCGTCCTCACCGCTTTTTCTTCTAAATTCTGAATTTTTATGCTGACCTCAGTGGGGACTGCCGACCTTTGGGGTAGGGGGTGCTTTCATGGTGCTAAGGTGTGTATTTTCTGGCCCAACTGGCTTGCAGTGGTCCTGTTCTGATCTGCAGTGAGAGCAGCACAGCACTGATACTTACGTAAAAAAGACTTTTACTTCGTTTTTCTTCCATCTTTTTTGTCTTCCTACATCCTACATCTCATGAGCCCTCAGAAAGTGTCGCAATTGAAGGAAATGGAAGAAATGTTAAGTTAGGAGCTGAAATTTCTGCTGCAGATGCTGAAAAGAGGCGAGGTGATCATTAAGACTGTTTGTGAAGCGTCTTTGAGTGTCCTGAAAAGCGCTATACAAGTTTAATGCATTATTATTATTATTATTAAGACATCCTTAGTGAGATGATGCCCTTCTCCCTCCAAGTTTTGAAGACTGGGCTCTCCAAACCTGGTCTGGGAGACCAAACATTTAAGGAGTTTTGGATTATGGGATTATTCCTGTATACATATTGTTTAAACTTTGTGGGCTACTAAGGAGTGCTGGGAGACATGAATACTTGCAAGAAAGGTGCTCAATCTGCAGCCATGCCGGCATTCCTCCCAGGAGGGCAACCATTCCAGAAGGAGAAGATATTTAAATAGACAGCCAGAGAGTACAATTTAAACTGGGGGAGACCAAATCAACCTTCACTCCTGCCTTTACTTAAATGCGTCCTAGAAATCCTAGGTACTTGAGCAAACCAAGTGAAAGACAAGGCAACAGAGTCATGCTTCTTAAAGTAGGATTGAGGGATGCACACTGAGATTGACTGAAAAATATATTAAAGCCTCGGGAACGCTACCATTTTAATGGCATTAATGCGTTCCACCATTGAAATAGGCAAGGTGTTCCAAAAATCTGATATTCTTCAACTGTTTCATTTTTTTGTTGCAATTACAACTTTTTCATCTTATCATGTCTTTTTTGTCTGTTTACATCTTTTGTCTTCCTATGTCTTAGTTTTCACCTTGTTATGTTTTATAGTCTTTTTAGGTCTTTTACATTGTTTTATTTTGTCTTGTTATGTCTTATTTTATCTTTTTTTTTATCTTTAACGTCTAGAAAGTACAGGTATTTGAGTTCAAATGTAGGGTGTAAAAGTAAAAGGCTGTCAGAAAAGTGAATAGTCAAGTAAAGTACAGATACCTGAAAAATATTTGTATTTAGTTACTTCCTACCTCTGACATACAGCATAGCTTTTGCCAGTTTTCAGGACTTTAATATGTTTATATTTTTCTCTTAAAATATGTGATTCTTAACCTTCACTTGTTTATTCTTGAGTTCTTCTCGTTGAATTCTTCTTATAACATGACATGAAAACAGTGCAGATTTTAGTGTAGAAAAACACTTTATTTACAATCCAACAAATGCAAAAAAAAAGTATCAAACATCCAAATCCAAAACACTTTCAATGAATATGAATATGAATATTTCATTATTCCATTACAAAACCATTCCCAAATGATTCCTATGCCCTTATGCAGGCCTACAGGAGAAATGACATTTAGCAGCATTAAAATAAGTACGTTTAAAGCTACAATCAGTCATTTTAAGACTTAGGCCTGCAATGAAAAAAGAAGAAAAGAAAAATTAAACTGGACTTTCTTTTTGTCTCATAACTCCAAAAATCACTTCAATTTCACTCCACAGTTGTTGTTAAAAATATATGTAAATATATATGTAAAATACAAATATTTAGCAGACACTGGAGCCTAGTGTGATCCTGTGCATGTAGCAAATAGTAAAAAAGCATCTTCAATCCAGTTAATAATTATATGTAAACAAATCCACCACTGTGGATAGTGCCATTCAGGTAGTGCCATTCTGTACAGTTAGGTTTACATCAGCCCACATTATCAGCTTTCATCATTCAGGCTGTCTCACTGCTGGCAGACGGAGGGGAGTTGTTTTCTGTCTCATGCAGGTGCTCTGTGGACTTGAGGATATCGGGGTCTCGTGGACTCGCCATCATCTCCTCACTGTTGCAGTTGACAGGGGAGCCAATCTCTGGTGAGCGGTCCCCAGGCTTCTCTGGAGTGGCCTGCAGGGCTGCAGTGGAGAGTGGCAGGTTCATCATGTACAGCATGTTGCCCAGACGTCTGGACACCTGAGGAGTAAAGAGAGGTGACGCATATTAGGCCACAGAGTGTTTATTTAATTGCATCTGCAATGATGTATCTGTAGATTATAGGAAGTGCTGCAGAGAGTGGTCACAGTTATGCAACCAGTATAATGCTCCTCCTTCCTTTTTTCACAGCAGACAATTTGACATGTCACAGTAGGAAAAGCAGAGTTGTAAATTATACAATGAATCATGGCTGAAATCCATTTAGCAGCTTCAGTTTCCAGGGGTTACGAGGTATTGTTCATGGTGGCTCATTGTTACACTGTTATGACTTACTTAATGTTTTATGAGTAACCACTTTGCTTTTACTACTATATCAAGTCAAAATGTCTACTGTTTTAAAAGGCCTATTTTACTATGTTGCTTATCATTTCAAAGAGATAGTTTGGGTTTTTTATATGTGGGTTTATATAAGGTACTTATCCTTATCAGTGATTTCCCTCCCTAGATGAATCAACATGGCCCCAGTTTAGTGAAACAGCAGGAGTACCATTGTATGAAGCTAAGCAATGTACTGCTATGGACAGGGTCAGCAGCAAAACTAAAAGAATCAATATCAGTTTAAGTATATTTTAGTATATTTTCACCTCTTTACCTTGCTGTCAGACACCCTTTCCTGTCAGGAAATCATCAACCTGACTCCTGCCTTGATGTGATTTCTGTGTTTTAAAGGGTTAGTTTAGATTCACCAAATTCACATAAGAACACAGAATGCTGATATTCTGTGATGTAAAATTATTGAGCCATCGCCATCATCTGTAGGCAATACTCTGACTATGGACAAGTGCCTCATATAACCCCACTTTGAATAATCTGCACTATACACCTGATAGCAATCAGCTAAAGTCCGATATATATTTACATATTTGTACTTTCTTTATCTAATATTGTAGTTCTGATTCTTCATATTGTACTTTTACTATTGCTTATTTTGTTAACTTTGCATACAGCACATGTAATACATGTTGAAAGGTTATTTTTGTGCAGTTTCTTTTTCCCCCAAGTTGAAGGTTCTAAGCAGAGAGGATTGTGTACAATATGTTGCGATTTGACATTTTGGGCTCTATAGATAAAATTAATTTGATTTGACTTCATATATCATACATTTTAGACTCAAATATTCATGTCAAATCAAAGATAAACAATGTCAAGTTTTTCACAAGTTGCATTTAGTGAAGAGTTTTGTGTAGTGTTGTACAGGCATTCCTGAGCTTCATTTTAACTTGCACACATCTCTGCTTTATAGAAACCAAGCCTCTACATTTCTTTCTTTTAAAGGTCCAATGTGTAAGATTTAAGGGGGGTGATTGCCAGACTACAGCAGAAATGGAATATAATATTCACAAGTACTCTCAGGTTGAGGAACAACAGGATAGGACACAGGTGCAGATGACTCAGACAGGATGATGATTTCTGAGGTTTATTGCCAGGTGAGCAGATAGTAACCAGTACAAGAAACAAAAATCCAAAACAGAATGACACTGGCAGCAAACAAACTGCTAACAGGTGCAGGGATCAAAAACAGCACACAAGGAAAAGGCAGTGATGCAGCAAAACAATCAGGACGAACTGACAATGAACAAAAGATCTGGGCTGGCATGTGTATTGAGTGGCCGATGAGGGAATTAGGTGCATGTGGGACAGTGGGCAGGGAAAACCAGATTGCAAGGCAGATGGGTGTGGCGTGAGGAGGAGGAAAAAGTCTGATGGCATCTGTTGAATGAACTAAAAATGGCAATGAATGTGGCTGACTTTGTGGAAGCATAGATGGCCAGATATGCAGACTGTGAGAAGTACGTTTTCATTAGTGTATAATCACCTGAAAATGTGGATCGTTGTTTTTCTTTGCCTTAGAATGAGCCTTTTCTACAGAGAGGTATAATATAAAGGGCTCAAAGCCTCCTTGGAGGACACCATGTTGCTCTGCCATGTTTCTACAGTAGGCCAGAACAGACAAACCAAACATTGGTTCTAGATGTGTTTCACAGCCGATGTAGGTTCTCCTACACTCTTGGAAGGGGAGGGTGACACAAGGTTGTTGCAATCTGCAAAATCACAGCTAGATGCCACTTAATCCTACACACTTAATCAGACTCGACTGTGAATTTTTAGGGCCCGGTAATAGACTGCGTTCCCGACCGTACCTGTGAGCGGATCTTCAGAGCTGGTCCCAACTTGAGCCCCAGTGTGTCCAGTAGATGCTCCTCTGACAGGAGGGGCAGCGTCTCCCCATCAATCATGTGGTCCTTGAACGTCTGCAGAGTGAAATCACATAAAATTAGACTCAACCAGGATATAACAGAAAGAACAAAGAAGAATATAGTTAGAAAAACCAACCTGAGCATATTCTGAACATGTGGGTATACTGTTGATAAAGTTGTAAACATCATTCACTGTCCACTTCCGGATGTCCTCAGACACCTCATCACCATTTAGAAAGAGATTAGGTGGACCTGGAATAAATGACATGTAATATACACGTTAAATTAATCAGCTAAAAGAATATATTGTGATCTGTCTTTAAATTTTCTTCTCCAAACCCACCAGGTGGAAGGAAGCCATTTCCAGGGACGGGGAACATGTAAGGCATGCCTGTGGATGGATACATGAACTTCTCCTGGAAAGCTGAACACTGACTTGACATGTCTTTATCATTCGTGCCGCTGTTGGTCACATCCGAGCAGCCATCTTGACTGTTCACACAGGCTTTACGCAGACCCGGCTCCCCCTCTTTGTAGTTCTTCCTGCTTCCTGCCGTGAGCTCAGAGTCTATTTTCGCTTGATGGTGCGTCTTGCTGGTGACACACTCCTCTCCCATGTCCCCCTTCGCCTCCACTTCTTTCTCCTCACCTGATGTGGCCCCTGGACTCTGCTCCACACTCTTATCTTCAGTCTGGCCCTTCAGGGTGACCACATGGCTCTCTGCGCTCTTGTGAGTGGTCGGCCTCCGTCCGGCCCTGCGGCCCCGCTCTCTGTGAAGCGTGCTGATTGGTGGGTACGGGCTCGCGGACATAAGGATGCTGTTGGAGTGCAGTTCGTCCAGGGTGGGCCGGTGAACAAAGACGTCGTGGCCATCCGGCATGCGCTGACGACCTCTGAACGCCATGGGGTTGGAAGGGTACGACATGGGATTATCCATTCCCATAAGTCCCTTCTGGTGGGCGTTCTCCAGCTCCTTCTGATGCAGGATGGCGTTCATCTCCATTCTGAGCAGGAGCACAGACAAATATTAATTGGTACCTTTCTCCTCTAATTATCAGTTCAGACACTACACAGCTCTTTATTCTGTTCCTGCAGTTTCCAAGTCAAAAGTCAAGAAAGCCATTAAGTTTAAACCTCACTCTGATTAGAATAATCTACGAATATTCGGTACATGTCATCGTTCTACCTCTTCAAAAATGATCTATCTTCTACTTATTATTAATGCCATCACTGACATTAAAGCTCCAGTTGTCTCATATCACTCAAACATGCACATTTTGCTGGGCTTGAAGGGGAAATCAAAGTTTTCAACCGAACTACACACTAAACAAAAAAATATATGGAAATGACTAATAGCATTTCCTTTAACATTTTAATTGATCATTGTACAGGCCTAAAGTGATTCTTACATTCTCCATGTGTAAAAATGTGCAGGATATACACGAATAATATATGTATATCTTTTAATTTTTCATCAGTTAAAACATGTGTCATAGCCTACATCCATGGCTTGGCACCTTTCCCTCTAAATTCTGCCACTGGCTAGTCTTGACTAATTATGGATGTCAAATTCAAAAATAGAAAAATTTCAGTAAAGTATTTAATAGTTGCAGCTCCAGGCACTTTTTTTTTTGGAGGGAGGGGGTTGTTTGGTCATAAATGGCTCTTTTGGGAGTAAAAGTTGCAGACCCCTGCTTTAATTAAATATTGTAACAAATACGGTACACCTTAGCCTTCATACTTTTCTATAATCGATGAATGAGTTTGGAGTATGATCTCTTATTGGATTTTTGTTGTTTGTATTGACATTGTTGTTGATATTTTATTTGGTATTGTTTAATTATTTTGATGTTACTTTGTTAAATGCTTTGTCGAGCTGTTTATATATTGTCATTGTACATCTCAAGGGGTTATTCTTAATAAGCAAGCAAATATTACACATATTTGTGCAACAGTGATGATGAAACAATGTTATCACACTTTGTTGAAGCAAATGGGACTGAACAAAGCCTGATAATGCATGAAATGTCAACGTTTTTTGTTTTTTCCCCCCAGCAAAATATGATGCTGACCTGTGTGTAGGGTGGAATATCTGCACACACACTACCTTGCTATATTTTGCTTGTGAATGAGCTCCTGTCGCCGGGCAACTGTTTCCATGGGCTCCGAAGGCAGGAAGCCATATCCAGCTGAGAGAAAGAAGGCGAGAGATGGGCTGTTAGTGTTCATTCACATTCCTGAGGACAGGCTGGGAATTCTCTCAGGCATGAATGTGCAGTGGGCTGTGCTCACCCGCTCCAGGGAACGCTCTCCCAGGCAGGACGTTGGCATGTGGAGGTAGAGGTGGACCCAGGTGAGGTCCCATGTGCATCTGTCTGCCATCAGAGGCTACCATCTCAGTGGGGGGAACCAACTCCCTGTAGACAGAAAAACGTTGAAAATCAGTCATCTAGACATGATATCAAAGTGCTGAACAGCTGCTGTTTGCCTCTTTAATAACTGATATTTTATTACAGAATACTATTAAAAAATCTGACAGTTTAGAGGAATTAATCTTTTCTCATTAACTTAATGTAAATATACAATTTTTTATTAAAGTTCATTGAACTCAAAATTTTTAGTATTTATTTTCAGAACACTTCAGATCTCACTAACATGAATTGGCTTGACATCTCTACAGCTGATATCCACCAGAGAACAGACAACATGCCTCAGATTGCACACAACAGGTCTTTCAGGAAAGTATTGATCATACTGATGCTGTAGAAGTCGAGAAACTCTCGTATCAAGTATGATACAAATGGCGTTAATATCTTAAGCTTATTGAACATGTTTTCTCAAGTACAACTGAATTAATATCAAGTTTATTTTACTAGAAAAATGCCTGTTCTGCTCTGTTTTGAATCATTACAAAATTGCCTCAACTTGTCTTTTCAAATTCGGTCAACTTGCAATTTTAAGGCAACCAAAGTTAAAACAATTTTTTTTTATTGTTTACAATATAAAAACTCATCATACAGAAAAGACAGAAAAGTGCATTCTCTCTCAGGTAGTCATGTCTTCTTCATATATGCACCTGTAACTGACACTTCTCTGGGCTCTGAGCTACTGTTTCCATTTTTAAGAGTGAATTGAGGCACGGACCTCTCCATGAAGCGATGTTCGAACTGTGCTGGGACCCCCTGTAACCTCTGCTGCCCCTGAGCGAGGATCTGCGGGGCCATGGCCATCTGGTTCCTCATTATCAGTTCTTGCCTCTGCCTCAACTCTGCAAGAGAAGACAAAGCACCACAGGTCACCAGGAAGCAAGTTCAGCCACAAAACCTGAGACATGCACTGACTGTGAAACCTGGAGACTGCAGCAGGTAACAATCCAATACAATCAATACTCGGCAGAGCCAAGGTCACAGAGGTGGTTTAGCCTGTTTGGAGCTCCGCATTAGGACCAAATTCAGACAATTTAGAGAATGTCAATTGAAAAATGTGATTGTCTAACCCTCTGGATCTATTTTCAACTGTAATATTTTATTTATATTTGTTTTTTCAAGTTTTCTCGGACTCCACTGTTTTATTGTTATGTTATTTAGTCTCCTGTGTTTTCAACACAGGTGAAAGAGTAAAGTAGTAGTATCCTTCAGTGCATTAGAAATATCATTTATGGAAGAGAAGAGCATAGTAGTGCCATTGTCTGAAGACATCCTGCCCTTTGGATGTTTTGCAAATCCAAAACGTCGGTTGGTCCTGGGAAGCAGATTCAAGATTGAACAATCCCCCTAGTGTGTTTACAAACAGGTTGGACCTTTAACTAATCATTAACATGCTGATGACTAGTCTCACTGCAAGTGCACGGAAGTATGCTGAAGCTGATAATACTTAGCATATTTATTTTTCATCAGGGATCTCTCACCTCCAGCTGACATGCCATTGACCAGACGGTACCAGTGCTTCTCATCCAGAGTTCCCTGCTCTCCCAGTGCTGTCATCTTCCTCAGCTGCTCCCGTGGGGTCATGACACACACGACCTTTGACCTCCACCTGAATGCTGTAGATAGAAGAACAAGAGCTGCATAAACTGGAACATGTGACATTCACTTTGACATTTTTTTTGCATGAAATATTGTAGCTTTGTAGAAATTCATAGAAAAATTGAACTTGGATCAATGAATGGACACAGTTTGTTGTTTCCCATTACTGCCACTAGGGGGCAGCAAAGCTCTATACATTAAAGAGCCGTTGACAACCATTGAACTTTGTGCTATAGTATTTTCCCTTAAGATTCATATGTAATCTAATTAAAATAACAAATAAGAAAACACATTAAAACACATTTTATTCTAACAATCAAACTTAACTGAACAGCAGTTAACTGCATAGAAGGGTGTTGTTTTGTTGTTGCGGACAATGTCGCAGCCATGTTAGTGAATTAATGCTCATGACTTATTTGTGGTGTTTTTTTTAAGCAGAGCTGTGACACTTTAATATCTTTATTGAAATTAAAACAGACTGAAAAGTCTGGCAAAATATGTATGAGGTAAAAAACATAGGGGCTAGAATATGCTGCCAATATGGGATCTATGCACACACACAGACACACAGACACACACATACACACAGACACACACACACACTGGCCTAATTCATTCTCTAACCTCTGATCCTTACTCTCACCTCTTACCTCCACTTTAGCGTTAAGCATTAATCTTAAACCAACCTTAACCCTAACCCTCACCGTAACGTAAACCTAATCCTAAACTTAAATTTAAAACCTAAATCCAAATCCTAACCTTAATTCTAAACCTGTAAAATGTCAAGAGCATCAAAAATTGTCCCTTTTTTGGGGGGATTTGCATCTTTCTGTGCTTCCAAATACATTTGGTCCTCATAAGTACAGTAACAAAAAGACACACTCGGGCACTCACACAGACCAAATGGTCACATTGTTCTTGGCTGAGGCAGCAGCTTGTGTACACAATCACAATCGACTTAGACACCTCCAATTAGCCTTCTACACCACAGAAATCCCATTACAAAATATGATACTGTAAACGACAGCACGGTAATCCAGTTCTGCTAATCCAGGACCAAGTGTGCAATATGCTCCTTAGATTAGATGAATCTGAAGCTTCACTGTGCAAAAGTTCAACATCCAACAGGGATGTAACTATATATCGAATATCGCGATAAAAAATGTCTTAATACCATACTTGACTGTGATGATATGTACCATGATATTACATGGTTAATTATTTTATTTTAGTATTTTTACTTTTTCTTCTTTGTTCAAAAAGGTCTGCTCCACACTGCTACATTGTTCTTAATTTGCACATGTACATAATTAAAACTTTAATTGCCAAAGACAATTCATGACAACTTTTTGTACATGCTTAGGTCATGCTTAGGCTAATTTTATTTATTTATTTCATTAAAGAAGTAAAGCAGAAGCAAAAACTAAATATGAGCAAAAATTTCAGTGCTCGTCAGATTTATTACTATATGTTAATTAAATAATAAAACAAATTCTTATTGCAAAGAGTTTTTGGTATCGTTACATCCCTATTGTCCACCTACTACTGTATGATATGTAAGTGATAATGTACAGTGAGCAGATCATAATTGCAAAATAAACCACAACAGTGTGTTTCAGGACCCTGGACCCAGGGTGATTCAAGACACTCTGCTGTTGCGAGTTTAAATCGCAATAATAACCCACTCACTGTACATTACCTGTTATTAATTTTCACAAGTGAAGTTTACTTAAAAAAAAATTAGGAAACAGATTGCCTTGGTAAAAGTAAGTAAAAGGACTTAATTGTGTCAAGTTGTATATTACTGCCACCACGTTGCTTAGAAAAAACAAGTAATTATTATAGAATTAAACAATTATGATGGCTGAAATTAGTGGAAACAAATATTGAGGTAAAGAACTACTTAATGTCAGTAGGGACAATGTTTGCATTTACAGTGTACTTACTTAAAAAATTGATACAAAATACTAATTTAAAAATAATTTTATTTGCTCCTCCAGAGTCTATGATCAATGGAAATGGTCAAGGCTATTTACTGCAATAGAATTTTGAGTTTTGAGCCCAAACTCAAACTCTTAAGTTCTGAAAAAGTCCCAATCCCAGTGATTCAAGTTTATCTAAAGAAGAAAAAGAAGAAAATTGCCAGTTACATTAGACTTGCAACCACTTGACATTTTTAAAACTCTCTGAGGAGCTACCTACTATTTTGCTTTGCTTTATGCTTTTGTATTTCCCTTTATGTCTTGTTTTTAATACCACACTGAATTTTTTTGAATTCATGTAGCCTGTTTTTTTTTTTTCAGGACTGATGTGTGTATTTTTGTCTTGTTTTTAATCCCGTGTTCTTGATTTTAATATTGTTATTATTACATCATCTCAACAAAAGATCATAGGTCAGCAAAACTTTTTTAGTTTATTTCAAAAGATAAGTTTTAGTTTGATTCAAAACACAAAAATCTAGTGAAGGCAGTTGGCCTTGAAATGAGTTTTCTCCACAGTGTGGTTTATCATTATCATTCATAAATGTATTTGATTGATAGTGCCTGTGCAAACTGTACTTTTAAAACTCAAGGATACAAGTTTATCTAAAGAAGAAAAGTAAATTATTTCAACAAAAGATCATAGGTCTGCAAAAATACTTAGTTTTCTCAACTTTTTTTCAGTGTAGTTTATATAAATCATAATTGTATTTGCTCAATATGTTTATGGGACATGTGCAAACTATGCACATGTACTTGTCCACATTTCTACTTCCGTCCCCTCCCCCAGAGGAACACTGTCATAAGATTTGCCCCGAGGCCTTGTGCATTATCCGCAGTCACTCAAGTTCCCTGTGAAGCCCATCTAATCTGAGGGCTGTAATCCGCCTATTAGCCCTGCCACAGTCTGCCAGCTACATCTGCTGACCTGCCTGCAGACCGCCCTGCTGGCCCATCCACCACACATCCCCACCTTCCCAGTCCCCTGCTACCCCCTTGGATCCTATTAGCTAAGTCCTGGCTATACAGCACTTTAAAGGGATGTGTTGGAGGTAATCCGCACGTTTAGAGTTTTACCCTCAGCAAACCTTGCCTGTAAGCATCCCGGACAATACACCCTAAGTGCTAAGCCTATTAGCCTCCATTAGCTCCCAGGATGTCCTAAAAACACCTTGGGGATAAATCTGGGGATGCAATCGGTTTATGTGGAGCTATGTGGCGCGAACACATGCAGCCCTGCCTCCACCTACTTCTTCTCTGCCAATGTCACAACAGCTCGCATCAGCAAAGGAGGAGAAATGTATTTCAACATTTATGTCTCTGTAATTCCCAAGTGGGCACTAAGCCATGAGCCTCAGGGCCCTGTATATTATCGCCTTTACGCTCTCTCAGCTGGGAATTAATGGTTTACACTTTCATGTGTGACACTTTAAACTGTACAGACTTCAAGATGATTGTTAGTGCTGTAATTTGAGTGAATGAACAGCGTACATTAATAAAATAACCAAAATATAAATAAAGCAACATACACTGAGTGACCACTTTATTAGATACACTTGTAAAATCTAATGCAATCAAACACAGTTGTTCTGACGTTAATTTTACCTTTATAAAGCTAATAATGTTCACTTTTGATTCAAACTGTCAGAGGACTGAATTACATTATTTTGAGAAGTGTTTCTACTGTTTATTCCATCTCATTTACGAACATGATGGAGGAAGAATAATAGGAACTCATTTCAATATAATGTAGTCCAGTACAACACAACCACTAACTGCAACCTCAACAATAAACATATAGTTTCAATAAAGTGCCCATTATAAGATTCACAAAGGTCAAATACATACATGTGTCCAAGCTGCTGCACTGAATTGCATAATATAGAACATGTGTACCTAATAATGTGGCCAGGAGGTGTAAGTTTGATCTTTGAACCTTTATAGAAACAATGCGTGTAAACCTGTGCTCAGACCACAAACTCATAGCACCAGATTGAGCCTTGCATGTATTAGCATTGCATTCAAATCACAGAAACTCTTGTATTCCCATAAAATAAATCACTGTGACCTTTAAGAACCACTTTTGAAGGTATTTCCATACTCCTCTACCCATCTAGATGAAAAAATACTCAGCCTTTTGCACGATCATTAAGAATTTAAACAGTCTCTTAAGCGGTGACTGTGTTTTCTTCAAATAACACATGTGCTTGCTCTCTTGAACGCTGTATTTTTGCTTGTATCTTGTATTTTCCACTTTTTATGGGCTGTGTTTCCTTGTTAAACAGCATTCAGAGTAGAAGGCAAAGGAAGACTTTCACCAGACAGGTGGCAACTGTACATATGACAATAAATGCTTTGACTTGAAACAAACAAATATTGACATGTTGTTTTGGTAAAAAAAAAAAATCAAATATTGGAAGAAAACAGCAGTATATGCAATAACCAACATATATATGTAATGCTGAGCTGACTCGAGTTAATTTCATGCCAATACGACACACTTTATTAGGAACCTGCCTCGGTGAGCTCACAGTGCAACAGGACAGACAGGACAATGTTCAACACAACATGTGAACATAAAGTACCATAAAGAAAGATAAGCTTGACAAAATATACCTCTAAGTAAGAGAGGTTTGCTGATGATGTTATGGATCACATGATCTTGATTTTTGTTTCACATCACATAGACAGAGGACGGATATATTCAACACATCCTTGTACCTAAATGACAGAATAGGTTGGTTGCCAATGATTCCCAAAATGACATACGTGACAAGTAATAGGTGTAACGAACCTTAAGTATGTTTCATAAGTTACGTGATGCAATGTTAAACGTGCTTAATATTGTAGGTTTAGGAAAAGATCATAATTTGCCACGTAAGTCACCTGATGTAAGTCATATTGTGACTCATGTGGGTCACTTGTGTACGTAACGTAACTTTAAGCGGCTACAAGGAGCTTTCATATTGTGCTCATTTTGGAGGCCCCTTGTGGACAAAGCGAAAGTGTTTAAACTGTAATAACCACAAAATAAAACATCAAAATTAAAATTACCTAAAGAAAAATCTCCTATTGCTTCTCTTTAACTGGCTTACGTCACTCTGCTTGGGAAAATGTGAACATCGGCTCTTCCAGGCTGCATGACGTAAATCATTTCATCTTATTTCATGGCGACTCCAACCTGGTGGCAGCCATTTAGAATAACTGTATATAAATGGCTAATCTTCTAGCTGATGGTCTTGTTTGCTAATGTAGGTCATATGGAGGCATAAGCATCAAATTGGTTCATAAAAATCCTCGTAGTGCGTTTAAGTAACTTAAAACTTGACTTGAAGAATTGACTTTTGGTTTCACTCGGACACAAACCCCGGTCTCCTAGGTGAAAGTCCTGTGTTTGTTTGAACCTTTTATGGGTTATGTACAGTAAATGCACTCTCTCACCCTTTATACCGCTCCCATCATAATTACAACCACCATTAGAGGTCGCCGCCTAACAATAAACATAAAAATAGGTCATAATAAGCTGCTTGCGCAGATGATCTGTTGGTCTACAGGTGTTTTTCTGGTGAGGACAGGCTGCAACATCCAACACAACATAAAACGATAATAATGTGTTCGTAGGAGCATATTAAAATAAAGAAAGCACATGATATGTAAATGTAAGTCAAGGTTTTAGCTACCTCTATCTAATTAATTCATTATCAATTCATTCAATTGCTGTTGTCATCATTTTTATTCTTTGTTTCTCTCTATTTCATCCATAGTTTTTATTTCACTCAATGACAGTCTTCACTTTTTCTGCCCAATTGTCAGTTTGTCAGATGTCTGTAAGCACTTTGAATTACACAAACCTGCAGAAAAGTTGCCATACAAATAAAGACTGATCGAGTGATCAATACAATATACCTCGTGTTTCACATTGAGCAAATTGAAACATCTCCAGCTACCTCTGTTATTACAACTTGGGAAACTTGTTGACAATAGTTTTATCGTGCAGCAGACCAAAAATTGTTTCATCCATATAATTAAAAGAATCTTTTATGATTCAGTAAATACCAACGCATCTGTCTTTATCAGTATTGGCATGTATGTTGTTTCTTATGCACCAGTATGAAAACACTTTTTAAAGAGAAAAAAAATGCAGTGTTTAACTTTTATAGGCAGCATTTTATGTACATTTGTTCCATTTTCTTCACATATTTTGTTTTATATCTTGTTTTGTTTTTTAAATACAGTTATTAAAAATTCCAGTGAAAGTGCCCTGATGTCATTTTGGACAATAAAGTTTTTGTTAAATTGTAAAATATCCTGCCTTCATTATATATCTTCGTCACAAGTGTTTGCCATCCACATTCAAGGTCTGTGTTTATGCCAATATTGCAGTATAAACTCAAACTCTGTCCTATCTTTACATCACTTGTAAAAACTTTTTAAAAATGTCTTTTTAATTGATTATGTAATGTTACTCTCCTTATGTTTATAATGTGATTGGTTTTTATGTTCTTTTAGATAATTTTATTTTGTTTTAAGTATGTTTTGTTTTTATTGCACAGCACTTGGTAATTGTATTTTATTTATTTTTATATAAATAAAGTTAATTATTATTATTATGATTATATATGGATATTAGTATAATCTCCAAAAATCCAGTATCAGTCACGCTCTAATGTGCTGTTAAATGACTACTTGGTTTTTGTTATTTAGAAAATCAGATGCGTACCTCTCTGTAACTTCATGTTGTATAATAATAAAGGTGTTTAATTAAATACATGAGAGGCACAGAGCAGGACTGGGCCTCTGGAAAGTTGAGCCATTTGGAGGAATCCTTGTTAAGGCCCATTCGATCACAGCTAACACTTTGATTAGTTTGTTTTAAGTCTCTTAAGTGAAGTTGTAGCTTGAGACTTAACTGCTGTTCAAAACTAAACTTGCACAAACGTCAACGTCACAAACGTTGGCAGCTACAGAATCTCGCATGTAAATTTCAAGCAGCTTCTTTTCATTTTTGTGAATGAAACTGTCACATTGCAGGTGAACCCGAAAACTCTTCATGTCATATTTCCTTATTAACAAACAGGGGCCACACCGCAGCTGCCAAATCCGGGGATTGGACTCCTTGGATTTGCTGTTGCCTGGTTAATCTCATTACAAGAATGAATTAAAGGGAAAAATTGCTGACGACTTAGATGGAGCCCTGAGGAGGTCATATCAGACAAGACAGAAGTATTGTCTAGTCTCTCCTAATCCTCCCTCACACAACAAACACGTGCCAAAGCCATGTATGTTCTGCCAGTTAACATGAAGGAGATTAAATTTTATGAGGAGAGTCAGAAGTGGAGAGTTGCAGGTAGCAAGTATTGATTTAAGAATTACTTGGTGGTGTCATAAGCTCACAAAAGATGGTGATTTGAAGGCTAAAATGAAATATATAGACATAAACGACATGATGTGGGCAAACTGCATTTTAGTATTATTTTCATGTCATTACAGAATCTGGCCTAATTATTAGGTTAATTATCCCGATTTCAAGGGTGTCCCTCTAATCGCATTGGCCTTTAGATTAATCACTTACTGAGGGATCAGCAGCCTTTTATACAGTTTGCTGCTCACATTATGCATGACATGAGTTGCCATTTGAAAGTTTTGCATTTTTATGCAAATATTCAGCAGCGTGCATGGATTTTAAAGTTGTTACAGCAACTTCAAATCACATACTGAGGCATCAGATACTTTGTATGCTGTGATATACTAATTACAGTTTGTGCTTTTGCAAGAATAAATGCAGCGTAAATGTCACTTTCAACAACTGAAATACAACCCAAACATTCAGTCGCAGAGAAAAGCATGGGGAAAAGGCAAGAGCAGAGTGGGAAATATTGAAACAAAGAAGTTTTAATGGACTTACCTTCAAGTTCACACCACCGAGCAAAGCTTGGACCCAATTCAGGTAAAAACACAAGTGAAAAATGTCAAGTAAAAACCTTTGGCGAGCTCACAGAAGCTGTCTCCCCACTGTCCCTCTTCTGCTTCCAACTAAATGGCCTCCCACTAACCAGCCAACTGGTGTGAGTGCAGCCTGCTGCCAGCTAACTGCCTTAACTAAAAAAGACCTTTTAAATACCGATTCATTTCATCTCCATTAGATGGCCTTATCTCCTGCGGTAAGCCCTCCCTGTCCTGACATCACTATGATCTCCCATCCAACCGCTCGCCGCACCTTGCAACTGAAGTGTAATTACTGAAGCAGCACTGGTCCTAAGCATGGAGTGCTAAACCTCTTTCAACGTTTACCTCACTAATCCCTTGTTAGCACTTTAGACCATGGTTAAGACACCTAAATGCTTAGCTTCCTTTTCCAGTGGCAAAATGGCCAACCCCTCCTTTACTGCCCTGTTGGACACATGCAGAGAAGCTGCACGATGCTGGTGGTAGACTGTAAAAATCCAGCAGATCAGGCTTGTTTTTGTTTTTCTTCACATGTCTAGTTTGGGTCTCAGAGGTACTGTGCTCCCCGGGGTGCCCAAGCATTGACCCAAACATGCTTGGTGGTAATTTGCAAGAAATCCGACTAAATGTTGGTCGGATCATCCTCTCAGACCTCTTAATCTGACAGTTTGTGCTCACCAACCGCTTACAGCACAGGTCTGCACTTCTTTGAATTTTGATTTTTTTTTTTTTAACCCTGGTGAGCAGCAAGGTGTGCACAATTGGTGGGCTGAGGGGCGATTTTGCTCAACAGCAGACATGATATGAAGGAGGATCATGATTTTTCTACCTCCTTCTTCAGTCAGTGAATCTATAGAAATCAATGCACCCTGGCATTGTTTACTATATTCACACATACACGTATACACACCCCTGGTTTATTAGGTACACAAGGCTAAAACAAATACAATCTTATACAACAGTCCTGCAATGAATTCTTCATGAAGGTTGTAATGTTCATTTTTTGTTGACACTCTTAGAGAGGTGTTTATTCAACTTGGAGGCTGCAGTTTGTGGTGCTGTATTAGATTTAACCAGGAATTCCTCACAAATTGGTACAATGAGTAAACACTTTATCAGGCACAATCATGCACTACTGGGTAGTACAAATTACATGAAACTGGGACTATCTCACTATACAGTAATTTGCCTTGATTACAGTTGAAAAAATATTTAACAACATTATAGTTACTTTGTGTAAGAATTATACACATTTTCGGTCCCATCTTTAAACTAGAAGAGTGCACCCAGTAGAGTGCAGACCCCCACCAGGCAACAGATGGTGAAGCACCTACTGCAATCCATAACTGCCAAATGCAACCAGCAGAGATTTGCAAAGTTCAGCCAACATTAACATATCCTCCACATACGTTGTCTCAAGCTGAAACAAGATTTCACACTGAAGCAGTTGTTGATCACTTGTGGCCCCAAGTGGCCGGTTAAGAAGAGTGAGAAGTCAGCTGTCCATGGTTGTAGAAAACAGAGCAATCAAAAAATAGAATTACTGCCTCGCAGTTGTATGTCTCCACCAACCAGTCATGTTACAGTTTACATTCATGTCTATCCAGACTCATGCAATTAATGTAGTGAAGTCTTTGAAGGAATTTAATATGGCTATGACTTGATATGACCTGGTTAACTTAATTTCAATATGTTTTTGGAAGACTTTTTTTATTATCTGGTTTTGATGTGCTGTATATACTTGGTGATTTTCACCAACCATGAATCAGTGTAGTATTTTTTTTCGTAGCATTGTACTATTCAAGAAATATGTATCATCTCTCCAGAATGGATCAGGCTACAGCAGCATATTGTCACTCCTGCCTGCTAAGAGCAAGAGGAGCAGCTGATCAACACACCTGGATGATTGAGGAGTTGGGAAACTTTATTGTGCTGTAATATGCTGAGAGTACAGCCTGAATTTGGTGTGATCCTCACCTGCATCAAAGGAAGAGTGGTGTGATGTGTAAAATGTAATGTCCTATAATGGCGTATGTGAGTGATTTCCTGGCGCACATTAGACCCCTCAATGTCACAGTGTACCAGAGCTTTGTTGATGACCAGGTGCGCCTCTTCATGTCTGCTATTTTGTCAGAAGGATGGCTGCAGAGAACTCATCGTTGGATGATAATTTGGGGGAAACATGACAGTGAGTTCCTGCAGTCTCCAGATATCAATGCAACATGGCATCATTTTGTGATGGCAGTTCAAAGCATAGATGTGGAAGTAACTCCATGATATTGTCAGCTCAAGATAAGTAAATTAAATTCTAAATTTTCCCCAGCAGATATAAAAACACACATTGCAACAGGTCTAAGTAGATTTTAGTTGGTGTAACTGTTAGCACTGTTGTTTGAATGTGTTGTGTTAGCAGCTAACACAGCACATTCAAACAAGACAAAATGTAAGGCTGTAATCAGTTACACTAGAGCCTTAAATTTGGTTTAAGAACTGTGACCAAGAAATGTACTGAGCAGGACATTTGACAAAAACTGCAAACTTATCAAGTTTCTAATTTACTTCATACCTATATATCTTTTACTTCTCTTCACTGTCTTGTTACTCATCATCCGACATGTATGCTGTAGCAGATACTGTGTATCAGCCACAAACTAATATATTCTTAATGTTAAAAATGTTGCTAATGTTGGTGTTAGTTTTTGTACATGCTGTATATGGTGAGAGCGGTAAACTCTTGAAAATAAAGGCTCCAAAATGGTTCCTCTTGGAAGGCTAGGTTCTACCCCTACTAGCCTTTCTGTTGGGTTCTCAGTGGAATCTGAAAGTGTTCCAAGTGGAACCTTTGAAGGTTTATGGTTACCACCTTTATTTGTAGAGAGCGTAACAGTGATTGAGGTGGGAGCTGTG
The DNA here is from genome assembly GCA_027495735.1 of Lutjanus campechanus. Lineage (NCBI taxonomy): Eukaryota > Metazoa > Chordata > Actinopteri > Lutjaniformes > Lutjanidae > Lutjanus > Lutjanus campechanus. The sequence continues at coordinate 47,186 of JAJHUR010004016.1, read as the reverse complement.
GTCAGATTTAGTGCAGCAGTGATGCAAGATTATGTAGCTGTAAAAATAGGAGAAAAATGAACAGTATAATTACAACAACATTGGGTGTAATAGTGTTATCGGCTCATTTAAAGTTTTATTACAAAATATAAACAGGAGGAGCATAATTCATCAGATAGTCGCTGCATGTTTGTGCAGCTTTCTAGGACAGAAGTAGGTTGATAATTTTTGCTGAAAAGAGACTAATAAAGGATTTAGGAATTAAGAGAACAGAGCATTAGGACATCTAAACCGCTAATTTAAGAGTCTCCTCTGCGTAAGCTTTTTATAGGGGATTTCTGTCCGTCTTGTTTGCACTCAGCATTATAGTGTCACAGTGAGGCGAAGGGATCAGAGCAGGTTTAACCTCAAGAAACGGGCTATAAATTCACTGAATCAGTATAGAGAACAAACACCACCCATCTTCTAATTACACTAACAATCTGGTGTCCGAGTCACCTGCATTATTCTTCCACATCAAATGACAACTGTGCCAAAGCTGTAATCCCTCAAAGGTGGAAGCATTACGTCTTTTACTCTTGGTGGAAATCTTGTTTAGGTTGATTACCGTAGTAGGATTCTTCAGGATCAAGAATCCCTGAAATAACTGGAAAAGCCTCCTAGTTGTATTACATTCAGGAAATACTCACAGACTCAGTGAATGTCTTTAACATGGGCTCGCTCAACAAATACTGTAAGAATGTGCTGCTTTTATCAATTTTATCATTACATCAAATGCATACAAGTCATCAATCTGCTTTTGATTGATTGCAGAGGATCATAAAAACATTTCTAGGTTGAAATATTTTTTTCTTATCAAGGGAATAGAGCTCTTTTTAGTGAGACACTTGAGGTAAGGTATCTTTAAGCAGGTAATCATCTGTTCAGTCTGCTGAAGTAGCACTTCTGGCATGTCTGCATCAATAAAAGATGATCAGGCCTACCTTGTCCTGTGACTGTCCCAGTCTCAAGTGGGCTGATCAATCACCTCATTATAGGCAAGTTGAAATGAAGAGTGTATGATTGCCATGTTCAACATCTTAGTTTCGTGTGTTAGCATGCTAACATGCTCACAATGACAATGTTAAATGCTGAAATTTGGCAGGTTATGTTTACTGTTCATCTTAGTTTAGTGAGTCATGCAGCCTTCCAGACAATGTCAAAGGTTAGAATTTTCTGACCTCCTCCTAAAAGGAGTTCCGGCTCTTCAACTCAGGGCAAATCCATCTACGCCAACTTCATGAAGACAAATTAACTGTCTGAAGTCACACAACAATGGCAGTAGTGAAAGCTATTAGCACCTCTGTCTGTTCTGTCACCTTAAATCAGTCGTATACACAGTACTGTCCAACTTTCATCCGTGGACATGTTGCCATGGTGTAATGTGTTGTTATCAAAGACAAAAAAATATTTTCCGACTTGTACTGGAATTTAAGTCAACTCAGACTTTAGAGCTAAATAACAAACTAAATAGCAAATTAACATGGTCACAATGACAATGCCAACACTGCTGATGTTATTAACCTATTTATTATTAACCTATTTTTACCTTCTTAGTTTAGTGTATTAGCATGCCAACTTTTGTTAATTAGCGCTAAAGTATAGCTGATGCAGATGGGAACACCGGTTAAGCAGGCACTTGGTTGTAAACCAAAGTATTTGTCAAATTAAATTTGAACCATGATGCTACAAAACAAAAGAAAAGTTAATCACCAAAGTTATTAGAGATATTATGGCAATCTATCCCAACAGATGTTGAGATATATCACTCATAAAATGCCCGTAAATGATAAGTGGTGCTACAGGAAATTAAGGGGATCACCAAGGTAATTAAGATTCATCTTCTGGGCTACATTAAATGTTTCTAAATTTAATGGCAATCCATCTGATAGCTGTTGATGTATTTTAATCAGGAACAAAATGGTGGACTGACTGTAAAAATACCATCCAAAAGCTAGCCCGCTTTAACAAGCTACCTGTTGTCTAGTTTTTCATTAGAGTGCTACCCTATATCACTGTAAAGCGGAAGTATCAATTAATAATATGAATTAATATGAATGGACATTGTGAATGAATGATACTCCTCTAAATATTTGCTAAACTTCCAGGAACAGCAGCCAAGGTCTGTGTACTCTAGTGATGTAACTTTTACACTAACCTGTCAGTTGTCTGTTTTTCTTTCAGAGGCCTCTTCAAACAGAAAATATCAATGTGAACAGGTGCCAGTTCTCACATCATTTTCTCAAAATAACTTCACATGTAAATAGGCAGGAGGGGCTGCAGAACATACATATCACTGATCTATATAAACGCCACCAAAACCCAGAACATCACTGTTACCCAGTAATACAGGTGAGTAAGTGGCAGGTGTGATTCTCCTGAATGAATAATTTTATAAACTGTGAACTGTGATAAATGAATCCAGCATTTTTGTTCTGTGCAGGTTGTGGAGAAAAGATGAACACCATCCAGGTGGTTTCCCTCACTCTGCTGTCCGTTCTGGCAGCCAACGCTCAGGTCATCATGCCAGGAAGATGCCCCAAGCCTGCTGTTCAGGAGAACTTTGATGCTGCCAGGGTGAAGACCAAATGATTTTAATAAATTCTGTGTATACAGTAATAGTCATTTCCTTTATCTTATGGACTTGTCGTCCCACTGCAATAACAGAATTTTTATTCTCTTACTGTATGTTCCTTGTGCATCGCCTGCAGTATCTTGGTACATGGTATGATATCCAGAGACTGCCTCACACCTTCCAGAAGGGCGAGTGCAGCACTGCCACCTACAGCCTGAAGAGCCCCGGAGTTGTTGGTGTCCTCAACAGGGAGCTGCTGTGAGTATTCCACTTACATCTCTTATGGATCTAAAAATATCTTTGTGATTTGTTCAGCAAAATGTAATAATAATAACTCTAAATAAGTGAATAAGAATTACTTTTAATAAGTGCTTTGACCGGCAAAGCAAGGCAGGGTAAGGCAAAAAAAAAAAAAAAAGAAAAAATTAAGATAAAGTTAAAGGCAGAATGAGTAGGATTTATCCGAGGTGTTCATAAATGCACCAGAAAGACAAAATAGATGTTTTTAATGGTTCAATTGAGTAATATGTTAATTGACTAGTAGGCAGTGAAACAGGCAGGCACTGAACTCAAATACCAGATTTTTGTTTTTTGTATTTTTGTGTATTTTCAGGTTTAACTTTACATTGACAGACAATTGACAGTTATAAACAGCTGATCAATTTACAGTGTAGGACTTGTCATCACTTGTTATTGCCAAATTAGTGCTGTGCTCGTCTTGTGTTCCTGCAGTGTTCCTGCAGCCTGCTTGAGTTTCCTCAAGTCTGGGGAGGAAGGGACTGCATGAAACAATGTGCTTCAACCATAGACTGTATATTAAATAGCAATTCAACTTATTTTATTTACAGTCTATGGCTTCAACTCACTATTTGGACAGCAGTTCTCATTTTTGGATGTGCAATGGCTACACATTCCTCCTTTAATTCAAACAATACATTTAAAAAAAGAGATGTATTCTTCCTGATAAATGACTTATAAATTAGTTGTCTAAAACCTGAACTTGAATAGAGTGAGATGGTTTAAGTTTTTGCTGTTTGTGTCACTGTTTCTAATTTTATCTTTTGAAGTCTGTTTCTCTTAGTGCTGATGGGACCATTAACTCCATCAGCGGCACTGCTGTGGCTAAGAACCCCTCTGAGCCTGCCAAGCTGGCCGTCTCCTTCTTTGAGAGTAAGAACCCCTAAATTATTACAAACCCTCTTTTGGAAACTGCAAAGATTTCTATTCCAACACTTTACACTTAAACAATACTGTAGATGCAGAGAAAGTTTGAGATATTTGAGTCTATTTTACTTGCCTGTCCCGCAGACTCTCCCCCTGCTCCTTACTGGGTGCTGTCCACCGACTACGACAACTACTCTCTGGTCTACAGCTGCACTGACCTCGGCGTGCTGCATGTGGAGTTCGCCTGGATCATGAGCAGGCAGCCCACCATGCCTGAGGAGACCCTCGAGGATCTGACCAGCACCCTGTCCTCCATTGGAGTCAGAGTGGACAAGCTGATCACCACCAACCAGGACGCAGAGTACTGCAGCGCCATGAACCAGTAAACAGACTGGGATAGACTGCTGCTCTGTGGTGCTGGTGTGATGTACATCTCACTGTATGTCTCATGATAAGTCAGTGCAATAAATACATTTTAACAGCAGTTTTGTGTCTTTTCAATAGGGCTCTGTAGTGAACTACTCAATATTGATAATTGATTACCTGTTCATTTACTGTCATGAAAAATATCTCTTTTGTCAATGGTTTTGGCCTCTGATATCCAGAATGTTTCACACCACGTTTCACAGTCATTTCTAATTCAACAGCTATTTTAATATGCTATTGAATGTACAACAGAAGCTATTCTCTACATCCTTCAATGATTGTCTATTTACTCTTGAAAACAAGTGGCATGTAATTCAAGTGGCATGTTTTTCTGTATAATTAGTAACAATTATTCTTTTTTGGCTGTTCAGAGTGGCTTTCAGAAAAAAAAATACTGCTCAGTCTCAAAAATCAAAATCAAAGCAGTAAGAGATGGCACACAATCAAAGAAATTAGTGTTTATACAGCCTCATAATATTCTTGCTGATGCCTTTTGGCCAGAGGCCTTATTTAGCATTTAAATACGTAGTATACAAGCATTTGATGAATAGTTTATGATATGATATGTAGTAAGCAGATACACAATACCAGTCAAAAGTTTGGACACATTTCTCACTGAAGGTTTTTTCTTTATTGATAGTGACTCTGAAGAATCTAAAATACCAAAGAGCAAAAACCTTTTGCACACTTGTAGGTCGACAGACGGGAGAAGACCCACAATTAAATTAAAAGCACTCCACACTTGCAATCAATGATTGAATGAGTACTGTGCAAGAGTCTTTTATATTTTTCAAAAGTGAAAAAATATTTTGTTTTGTTTTCACATTTTTGCTCACTACATAATTCCATGTAATTATAGAGGGTGTCCATAAAGTCTCTTTGCAGTTTAACAAATGTATTACAAAAGCAAATAAATAGACAAATCTGTGGAAATTATTACAAAATGGAAAGTAGATATTGATGTTTTTTTGCCTCATTTAATACACCTCTATATGGGCACCATTAGTTGCACAAAGCACATCAAGACGGTACTCGATTTCTTGCCATGTTCGCTGTAGCATAGCCTCATCAATGGTGGCAATGGCATCAGTGATCTTTTGCACAAATTGACGGACGTGACGGTGGATGTCTTCCATACTTAATCCTGTAGTTTCGCTGAGTCTGCGTATCCGATTTTGTTTCAGTAAACCACGATACACATTGTGCCTTTTCTTGAGGAGTAGCCATTCTTTATTTAATAGAACCTATTTCATCAACAGGGTACCTGAAATACACAAATGCAATGTGATTAAAATCTTTGATAACCACTGAGTACATAGAACAAATCTGATTATCATATCTCATCAATTGCTTTTGTAATAAATTTTTTAAATTGTAAAGAGACTTTGTGGACACGCTGTATATTTTTCATAGGTTCACTGTCTCCAGTGTCAATCTACAATGTAGAAAAAAATAAAGAAAAAAACACTGAATGAGAAGATGTGTCCAAACTTTGAAGTGGTGCTGCAGTTTCACACTACATTTCACATAGTCATTACTGACTTAACAGCTCATTTAATATGCTGTTGAATGTACAACAGAAGCTATTTTCTACATCCTTCATTCAGTTGTAAATTATTGTCTGTTTATACAAATGGCATGTTTTTAAGCGTCATTTTTTGTGTATAATTAGTAACTATTATTCTTTTTGGCTGTTAAACTAAGAAAAATGTATTCCAAAAAAAACGACTTGCATTAGCCTCTCACACACACGTGTGGTTTCCAGAAAAAAAATCACCATGCTCAAACACCAAAATAAAAATCAAAGTGGAAAAAGATGGCACACCATCAAAGAAATCATTGTTGATGCAGCTTCATAATGTTTTTGCTCATGCCTTTTGGCTAGAGTCCTTCTTTACTTTAAAGTGGCCATATTATGCTAAATTTCAAGCTCATACTTTTATTTTTGGTTTGTACTGGAATAGGGTTTAAAAACACAATAATTACTTAGCATCACTGTAGTTGCTGTGTTCACCCTCTGTTTCATGATGTTTTATTCCCTCTCTTCTTTACGGTCCCAAGCCAAATTCAATTCCAAACCAGCTCTGCATTATGCAAATACAGTGTGTTCATATGTGTTTTCTGTAGGAGCGAGTCGCTCCCTTTGGCATTGACTTTGGTCTGGTTACGTGAACAAAAAGCTATATAACACATTAAGGGAGGGAAAGGGAAAAAACCCAAAAAGCATAATACGACCTCTTTTAAATCCTCCTATTTAGCATTTAAAAGCAGTATACAAACATATGATTAATGGTTTAGAAACACTTAAGGATTTGTGTTAAAATGAGCAGATACAAGTGTTGCTGCTGTACAAACAGATAATGAATAATACATTAAAATACACCTGTAATTATATGAAACATGTTTTCATAAAAGAAGTCATAATTTTTGACAAATACATAAGGTATAATGTCCAGTGAGCAGGTCATTATTGTGAAATAAATCCTGACAGAGTGCAAATTACTTTATTAAAAAATGACTTTATTGCTGTCTGTAATCAGCAATGGTTTGCTCTTCATAGCATCAGTCTGTTATACAGAAATAACAGACTGTTAGATTGCTGTAATTAACGAATCAGAGTATTAGCAAAGGCATGTAATAATGTACATTAATAAACACTTAAAATGTCCTTAAATATGCTTACACATAAATATCATAGTGTATTATTAACAAGTGACTGCATGTTTGTGTACTGGGTATAAGTGCTAATTAGTGGGACTTGAAGTGTTTCTCATTGTATTGACTCACTGTTATGGTACAGCTGTCCTTGTCTAGTATAATACCTGCTGCTCTACTTTTATGACTGATGCATTAGCTCCCTGTAAGCACATAAGACATCACAGCATGTGGTTTCACCTTGACATGATAATTATATTAATGTAAGGATCATCTTATACTCAACAGATGTTTGTGTCTTTGGATACAAATCCTACAAATACCTGCTACACCTGATATGATGCCCAGTCTCCAAATCTGAGATGAAACCAAACTGAAAATCTACACTTTTAGCCGAGGAGAGGTGTAAGTACTGCCGTTATAAAATTAGGCTGTGACATGTATGGGTATTTATTTTTGTACATTTCAGTTTGTATGATTTCTGCCCAAAGATTTACAACACTGTCAACTTTAAATCTTTATTGCTTTATAAAAACTATTCTGCTGTACGTGATGTGGATCAAATTTGGGCTCAAAACCTTTCCTCAGTCTCGTGATTAGTGGTGTAAGAGGGACTAAGGTCTCTTAGTTTAGGTAAAATAGTACAAAAGTGTTATCATCAAAATATACCCAGAGTACAAAAGGTTAAAGTGCAGAATGGCGCCTTTCAGAATAATACATATTATATTACTGAATTATCATCACTGATTCATCAACATGTACATACTATGTGGATTTTTCACAAAGTTCATGTTATTAATAACACCAGTGGGCATTAAAAGGAACTGCAGTGAGCATCATGATACTCACACGTGTAGGCATGAGTGAAGTTTGCTGACATTAGCGGACTTCATTTCTAAGCTTAGCTAGTGACACTGTGGGGGAGCTGAAGAGAGGTGCTGGGGAGTGCACACGTCACATCCTTTGGAAAACCGTCCTTTTTTGGGCCTCATTGACTTTATTGATGAGGACAGCTGAAGATATAACAGGAAAGGGAAGAGAGAGAGTCGGGGGAAGACATGCAGCAAAGGGCTGCAGACTGGAATCAAACTTACGGCTGCTGCAGTGGAAGCCTCAGTACATGGAATGCACACTCTACTGAATGAGCTACCGAGGCGCCCCCTTAAGTTATGTTTCAACCTTCAGTGTTGCAGCTTGTATAGGTGGGGCTTATTTTTTACTATTCATATTGCTAGGTGAATTTCATGAAGGGATCAATACAGTCTTATCGTCATCAATAATTATGAATCACAATCATTTATTTGTTGATTATATTTTGCATTATTAATCTGAATCTGTGGAGTAAAAGGTGCCATATTTCCCCTTTCAAATGTAGCTGAGTAGATGTATAAAGTAGCATAAAACATAAGTACACAAGTAAAGAACAAGTACCACAAAACTGCACTTAAGTAAAGTGCTAAAGCAAACGCACTTAGTCATTTCTGGGAAGCAGAAATCACAATTGCAGTTATTTGGGCTCAACAACTGGACAAAGAAGATGATTATTCAAATTGTAGTACTCATTTGTTTTTGTAGTTCAGAGTAATTTGTGTCCTACAGGTCTAAAGACAAAACACACCACAACATGCTTTTCTTTCTACAGGTTTATTGCACTGACTTTGTCTATTGCATGGACAGGGAGAGACACAGCACACACTGTGTACAGTAGTACACAGTGTAGCCATCTTGTCTCTCACTCATGCCGGCTGAAACAGGAGCATCTTTGTTTACTCGTTCATGGCCGTACAGAAGGTCTCATCCTGGTTGGTGGGCACCATCTTGTCCACGTTGACTCCGGCAGAAGACAGGATGCCATACAGCTGCTCGATGGTCTCTTCGGACAGGGTGGGCTCTCTGCTCAGGATCCAGGACAGCTCCATGCGGAACAGGCCGAAGTCGGTGCAGCCGTAGACCAGAGAGTGACCCTGGTAGTCAGTGGACAGCACCCAGTAAGGACCAGGGGGAGATGGTACTGGAGAGAGAGACCAGAATGAGAGTTAAAGTGCTTGAATATTCAGCACACAACTACACGTAGACTGGGCTACACTAAACAGAGTTTAGCAAAACTAGGTTTAAAGTGAGTAAATCCAGATGTAAAATTAAGCATGAGGTCTTTTGCCTCCCCAAATCAAAGTAAATAAAAAAAAAAAAAGATGAGCTAAAACTTAAAAAAAAAAAAGTTACCTAGAACATTAAAAATGGTACATTGTTTGCTAGATAGCTATAAAGTTGTTTTTAGTTTAAAAAAAAAGCTATATTGTTTGCTAGCTAGCTAAAAAGTCAAATAGCCTACTCATGATGTCTCTGCAGAGAAGCTCTAATTTCTCTTCCTTTTAGGAAAAGTTGTTGGCCGAATGATCAACTACAGTGAAAGAAAGCAAAGATGCATATAAAACACTGGGTTGATTGTGTCTCTTAACTTTTGTCGAGGAACTTGATTATTTTGCTCAAATTATCTCAAAAAGGCAGCCATTTTAAAAGTAAAATCTCCTCAAGTCTAAATTTAAAGTTAATACTGGATCACATTTTAATTTGGTGCCACAACATTAAATAAGTAAAACTAAAATGAGAGTAAAAACTAAAATGAGATTTAAATTTAATCTACTGCAACATTATTTAAAGTTAGACCCTAATTTAATCAGGTTGAAGTTAAACCTTGTTGGTGCAACCCAGTCAAAATGACTGACTGAACTTGACTGTTAGTATATATTTGCAATTAATTAAATGTCTTTACTTTCATCGAAGGAGACTTCAAGCTTGGCAGGCTCAGCGGGGTCCTTGGTCTTGGCCTGACCAACGATGGAGTTAATGGTTCCATCATCACTAAAAAAAAAAAAGAGTTGAAACATTAAAGACTTGCAATAAAAAAGAAACCTGGTCAGTCACATATTTCCTGGCAATTACAGGATAACTTTTGAAGTTCCACTGTGTTGTATGTTCTCCATTTTTCACTAAATGCTTTCCTTTTTATAGATTTGAAACAATATAAAAGTCAGCCAACTATTGATCCCAAAACAATAGATATTTGCATTTTATTTGCATTTAATTTTCCAAATCAATGGAGCACATGAAAGTGATGGTGCTCAGTACAGACCTAAGACTGAGCAGCATCACCTCTAGTGACCAAAATGATTTATCACAATGTATAAGGTAAAGTGTAAAGTTTTTTCACACATTCCTGCACAGTTCTTTTACAACAGTTTCCATGCTAGAACATGCTAAAATCATACATGTCTGAAAATATCCTCAGCCTCTGCATAAAAGTAAAAACAATGTGCAATGTTGCTTTAGAAAGGCAATAACAATAGACAAGACAGTCCATGGAAAGGCCTCTATCATAAGGCTTTTTATTTCTAATTTAGAGCATAGAAAAAGTTTTTATTTGCTGCTGACAAAAATAAAAATGTGTAATCATAGTTTCAAAAACAATATCTTTAAGTTTAAGCAGTACTTTTTAAGATTACGAGTAAATTCAAACCCTCAAATCTAAATTTCTGATATTTAGGCAGCATGTACTTACAGCAGCTCTCTGTTGAAGACCCCGATGACTCCAGGACTCTTAGAGCTGTAGGTGGCGGTGCCACACTCGCCTTTCTGGAAGGCTGTGGGCAGCTTCTGGATCTCATACCACTTACCAACATACTGCAGAGGAAACACAGGATATCACACAGTAAGAAAACTGGGTCCTGAACATGTATCTGTTGCAAGATTGGCTAAATTTATCATGCATAACATTAGTAATTATAAAATAAGAGTTTAGTATTCACCCTGGTAGCATCAAAGTTGGCCTGAACAGCAGGTTTGGGACATCTGCCGAACCTGATGACCTGAGCGCTGGCTGCAAGAACAGACAGCAGAGTCAAGGAGATCACCTGCATGGCCTTCATCGTTTCACCGCGACCTGTGGAGGGCAAGAACAGACAGCACAATTATTAAAGTGATCAGGAGGTCGCTCCTGAACTCAGTGAGCAAGACTTCATTATTAAGGGTTAAGTACAGAGCACAGGCCAGACTGGCTGCAGTCTGCTCACCTGTATGTCACCAGCTGTACTACCTGTGTGCAGGACAGTTAGTTTTGAGCGTATTTTATAGATGTGAGCTGTAGCCATGTTATTGATCACATACTTTAGCCCCTCCTCTGTGTTTACATGTAAATGTGTATGTTGAGGAAGTGGAGTGAGTGTGAGAGTTGGCACCTGTACAAACGACAACACTGTTCAAACAAGCCTCACACCTTCTTATCTTTATCTCATTCATTCCTCTCCTTCCATTCATCTCAGTGAAACTAACTTCTTTTTACTATCCCCCTTTTCAAAAACAAATCTTGGCCCAAAAAAACGCAAGATAAATGTAAAAATCACAAACATGATGAATGATAAATACAAACAAAATAAAATAAAAAAATACATAAAAGATTACAAAATGTCAAAATTTATCTTCATTTAGCTCCCACAGACAGAAAAAAAAATGTATCAAAGCAGCCAGTTCACACAGCCAAGCTGATATTCTGTGAACTACAGAAATGCATTTTTCATTCTGTGGACTTAAGAGGCCACATTTCCCTCTCTGAGTTAAAAATGAGCAACTGCTTATCTGCATAGCCTAAATATTTAAAATTTTCTCCCCGAAAATCACAATCATAAAAATAATGTGCATTTTTACTGCTCATGTTTACAGTATTGAGAGAGACTGATGCATGATCACCAGAATTTTAATCTCCATTTAATTTTCAAATGAATATTTATGTGTTTATTCAGTTACTTTATGCAGTTAGATGTGAAGATCCAGTACAAGTACAAGTTAGAGGAACTTTTACTCAACTTGAGTATTTCCATTTTATTCAGCTTTATACTTCTTATTATAATAATATTATTATATATAATATTGTATTTTTTACTTCACTACATTTGTCTGACAGCTTTAGTTACTAGTTGTTTTTAGATTACAATGAAAACCAGTGAAAACCGCATATTTGATGATGTATATGATGGCTCTGCTTTTAAGAGGCTCCCTGAATGGGCATCTCAAGCAGCATGCTAAATCATGGTGTCATATTTAAATGGACCACCTTGTGGTGAGAATGACTGTGATTGGTGAGTGACCGACGTAACTTCCATGTCCTGCATCAACTAATGCAAAGCTTAATTAAACATTTAATCCATATAAAAAACAAACATGCCATTAGCTAAGAAGCAGATACACACATAACCACCTGTAAAACTAAAAATTTTAATTTTTCCTGTCCATTTTTTGTATGTATTGAACAAAACAGATGTAAACAAAAACAAAACATATTTCACATCTGCTTTTAATAATAAAAAAAAATTTCTGTGGGATTTTGTAGGATATAATTATGTAGCTATAGCAGTAGCTCCTATTTTCAGACAACAGTGCAGATTGCTGATTGCAGTGGAGTCCCCCCCCCCTTTTATCAACAAGGAGAGTAAAAGAAATCATTCTCAACAACAAACAAATGACAAATTTCACTCCACTGTTGCCAGCATCAGTCGTTCAATCTTCAAACATGAGTGCAATCTCAGGTGAATGTTTACCGCATCTTTCTGCCTTTATAGACCTCAGCTTTGAGTTTTCTGAAGCACACACAGGTGTACAGAAAGATTAATTGGGCACAGGTGCATCTAGTTTTCTTGATGCTCTGCTCCCACAGTAGCTCTCTGCCTCTGGATTCACTTTTAATCCCTGGCCTGCTTTCACAGAGAGCTTTAAGGGCCTTGGAAAGCACTTGCACTGGAAATGGGTTGAAGCCGAAGCAGTAAGTCTTTGGTGGTTTATCAGCAGAAGAGATGGAGAAAACATAATGAGGCAAAGAGCTGCAGGGCACAAAATGCTCATTAAAAACACTAAACATTTAGATATCATTATAAACAGAAATACAGTCATTGAAACAGGGTCAGAAATGCAGTATAGCGATAAACAACTGCCTCAGTTGTTGAATTTTAATCTGTTAATTATTACATTTGATACATTATATACATCCTCATTTTTGTAATGTTCAGTCTGGTAATGTATTAGAAAATGAAACGGTGTTGTCTCATAATAAACCTGTTTTCATAAAGAGGTTTCACAGTAAAAATTATGTTTACCTCCTAAGAGGAGAAGTGTTTTTCAAAGCTCAGTCCAAAACATCCACAGGCAGATGTGTCCTTTGATTCACAGCCAGTGTTTCAGTTTGTCAGAGATTAAAAAAGAAAAAAAAAAGTTCAACCACAGGGGCATTTATTTCATGTAATCCAAGCAGCAAGTTTCTTGCTTTTCCACTTCTAAAATAACTCACTAATAACAACACTGTTTATGAAATACCTGCTAATTTTACACAATATGTAGTGCACAGGCTACTATTTCTCATAGTATGTTGTCTTCTTAACAAGTTAGTAAACAAAAACAACATAATTAACTGCTCTATATGAACAAGAAGTGATGCATGTGCAGCATCAGACATCCATCAACCTGTGACCTTGGAGAGTCACTCAGATGTAATACTTTTTGTTTGCAAGATCTTCCTGAAGCTGTTTCACTGCCATCCATGATTTATTTATGTTTTCCAGCTGTGAGCAGCTTCTTAATTTCCAATGTGCACTGCATTGTGATAATGGTATTCATTGACTGTATTCTCAAAAATGGATCATATTTTGTATGTTTTGTGTCTGTTTTGAGTATCCTTCATTTGGTTCTACTATGAATGAATGAATGAATGAAGAGTTTATTCAGAAAAAAACAACATTTGCTGATTGATGGGAAAGTCATTATTGCTGCAGATATTTGATATTAGACAACTTAATATGTTGAGTTGATGATGGCACCAGAGCAGGGGTCTTCGATTTTCAGGCAGTGGACCCCTTAGCTAATAGACAGAGAACAGACCGCCAGCATGTATTGAATATAGTCAGGTCCTCTCTTGTTTGGGCTCATCCATAGCTGCAGTTGTACTGTAGCATGCACTTTTGTTGGTGGTTTCTGAGGTGAAGGGTCAGTCAGAGTCTCTTGGCCGTGAGGTTACAAAACGATTCATTGTGGTTAACACAACTAATTGGCCAATATATGTTTCAATAATATTTGGCTGACTAGTTCACTGATATGGTTAGGTCCTTCTATATTAAATAAGACTCTTATAATCATTTCAAAATCACGTAGATTAATCTTAGCAACAACACAATCTGCAGCTGAACCGTGTTGTTTTGAATGAATGGAAAGTCAGAGAAGGTCATTCAGCAGTCGTATCGATCCTCAGTGGATCATGTTGTCGCACTCATGCAGTTTCTACTTTCAGCTGAGAAATGACCTCTGACTCTCCAATGTGACACATTCTCAGGCATGTTTGACCAAAACCATGAAAATAAAGGCAATGGGATTCTTATCTTTGGTGGTTAAAGGATAACCACATACTGTATCAGCTTAACCAAACATTCACCTGCAGTCAATGCAGTGATAACACTAACTAAAAGCTTATAATGTCTGTTTTTTTACTAAGTTTGTTATTTTATGAGCCTTAAGTCTGCTCAGGGAGATGTTGTGTATGTGGTCAGTGTTTCAATCCAATTATAATCAGGTGCGCAGGTTCCAATTATTTGGATTTTTTTGTACAACCAAATACTAAATCTGCACTCTGGTTAACATCCCACGTGGTTAAATAGCCTCTTCAAAGCATTTACTTGACCTTGCTCTTCAGCTCTTTTTGCACATTTTTTGCACATTCTGGCGAGCAAAGCAAGGTCAGGAAAAAGGCCTTGAAGAGAGTTTTTTTTCTGCATTCTTTTAATCTTTTGGACATGATTCCCTTGCTTGTGTCTATGGATCTTTTTTAACAGCAAAATGTCAAAGATCAGCCATGATTTCCTCCAATAAATGCTTATCTGCTTGCTGCATGCATGTTGGGCCCCATCTCTCTAACCGGTGAATTCCTGTCACCTTTCCTCTGTTGACTGTCTGTCTATATATATATATATATATATATATATATATATATATATATATATATATATATAATTTGGAGTCACATGAAACAGAGCCACTTTCTATCTGTTTGGCTTACAGCATCTTAAAGGACAGGCATGCCCAAATTGTCCCTTGAGGCAGTAAAATTTAAACTTTATGGTGGGCCATGCACCAAAAGCCAACCTCACTTATATTGTAGGGCTTTATCAAAATCACAATATGGCCAAGTGCAATATCTAAATCGCAGAACTCTGCAACATTACAATGTTCTCCTCATTTAAGAAAATATGTTTATTTGGTACAAACCCCAACAAAGTGAAAATGGAAATTGTGATGCAAAAATTATAAGTCTCACTTATCGCATATTGCAATTACAGTTTCAGTCAAATAATCGCAATGTGACTTTTTTTTGCCATATTTTTCAGCTCTGTTGTATTGTACTGTACTTTTACGATGCAAAAAAAGTGGGATCACAAGTTCCACATTAAACAGCATTTTTACTTCACAAAATATAAAACAGCATGAATGGTGATTTATATTGTATATTTTTTAAATACCTTTTTAATTTAATCACTAAAAACATCTGGCGGGCCAAACTGAACCTTTAGGCTTCGTTTTGGACGGCCCTGCTAAAGGAGAACAGACAAGTTTGTATTTTGAGTTCATATAGGGGGTGGACACCTGTACAGTATAAATCAATCCAGTGCAATTAAAACAGCATACAGCAGATTAAACCTTTGGGAAGCTTTTAACACTGAGTTTAGTCAGAATGGTATTGGAATAGCTCTTGTGTGTGGTTTTGTTGGACAGTATTGGTTACTGATACTGCACTCTCACACACTCGGGCAAGCCGTGTTAGAATTACTCAGTGGGACATTGGATTACACATTATACTTTTTATTTAAAACCCCCCCCCCAGGAATTTATGCTCTCATTATAACCAAATTCTGCACAAATATATATCAAACTAGCAACCACTTACATGTAACTAGTTCCTGGTGGAGGTCTGCACTCTACTGTGTCACCTCTTCTACTTTAAAAATAAAGTAAGAATAAAACTGCACCAAAAGACCTTCATCACAGCAGCCATATTGATATGAGATATTAGAGTAAACACAGGTGTTACCAGTGATGCTAATTAAGGTGCTGGGTTTAGTGTAGCAGAATCTTTCCAGTGAGCAAACATGCACAAAAGCAGCAGAACCTTAATTAGCATCATTATCACTCATTAGTATCACCTGTGTTCACTCTACTATTTCCTGTCAAAATGGCTGCTGTGAAAGAAGTCGATTCTGTTACAAGCTGTCAATTTGCATTTAGGTGAAAGGTCTCAGAAGATGTTGTGAACTCTGTTGTCCTTCAGCAGCAGGAAATATTCTCAAACTTTGTGTGTGTGTGTTACATCATATGTTACAGCATTTCCTTAACCTTTAGAGTAAGTGTGTGTGTGTGTGTGTGTGTGTGTGTGTGTGTGTGTGTGTACACAGGTGCCAGGAGCCCAAACGTGACCCCATGTGTTGTGGCATGTGAGTCTTTACTGTAACTGTCACGTAACTCTGTCAGTCATATATGTTCATTTCCATCTTTTATTCTGCAGACATACATTAACGGACTCTAATCTGTGTGACATGAGTTGGAGAAACATTGATACAGATACACAGATAATGCTGGTTACATCTGCAGGTAATTCAAGTGGGATTTGTAGCAGGACACAAAACAACAGATCCTCAAATTAATCAATGCTCCAGAATTTTATTATTGCTAATTCAGATTGCGAAGTATAATTTGATCAGGTCATCCACTGCAGGCACAATAGGTGTGAAAAGGTTGATCCAACCAAGCAAAGTGAAGCGATGTGGGGTTTTTTTCTTGCAAATGAATGAGTTTATTATCTCAGAGACTTAAGACTTTAATTTTGGAAATTCCTAGTTCAGAAATTTTTTGAAATTTTAAATTTGAAAGTAAATGTGATAATTAATTTTTTAAAGTTATAATGGCACCAGTGTAGGATACAAACACATCTGCAAATAAATGCTAATGTGGCTCTGCATCTGCTCGATGTAACTGTTTGCTTACTCATTAGTCATACCAACTTTATAGTGATAATATGTCACTGTTTTGGTTATAGATTGTTGTGCTGCCCCCAGGTGGCCAAGAAACTAAATCTATGAAGTTTTAGGGATAACATTTTTGTTTTTTCTTCCTACTTGTTTTCTAGCAGTTTGTCTGTGTTTTTTTTTTTTGCTGGTGTGTCTCATAATAAGCTGTTCAGGTGTGGTTCTATGCACCATGTAAACCTGGAGGTGTAGGTGGAGGGAGCTCAGTCTTGGGTGGGTGTGTCCACAGAAAGATGTATGTGAGGAGGCGTTCCCAAAGAATGGCTGTTATTGGCTGGTTAAGTTTAAGAATGGGCAGCAGTGATGGTAATCGTAGATCAAAAGACAGAGAGAAGGTCGCCATCTGCAGAAACATCACAGTACTGAGCGCACTTTTGACTGAAGTCAGGAAGTAAAGTGCAAAAATAATGCAAAACACAAGGCCTGGTTGACGACCACTGAATTCACCTTCCATGTGACAGAATATGGAGCCAAAAACTATGAATTATAAGCATGTGATCAAAACAAGTTTGGGCCATATATTTTTGCTGAAACACTCCAGGCAAACAGCCTCTGTATTCTCATCTGCTTCTATAATATTTCTTCCCTCTTTTGATATTTTTTCTCTGTCTTTTAGCGAGTATGCCAGCATGTTTGGTTCTGTCATTGATCATCTGCTGACCGGTCAGGCTCATTGCCTCCATCCAGGGAGAAAACCCGCCGCCTCTGCTTCAACCAGCAGCTTTGATGTATCCTGGTGCAGCTAACAAGTCGCTTCTCTCTGAAGTGTATTAGCTGGAAATTGAGCCTTTTGATCTTTCTCTTCTTTAATTTAACCTTGTTTGTAGCCATGGGGCTTTGTCTGAAAGCAGACAGCATGTAATGGTATTTGCATTTAATTGACAGTTTGGTTTAAACAGTTTTGAGTGTAAAACTGCTAAAACTGCTGTGGTGAACTGCACCAGGACAGTTCAGATATTTAAATGTCAGACTATGTTCAGTGAAATGACTTGCATTTTTAAAAATCTTATTTTGTTTCTTCAAATGTACATGAATATAGAAGCACTGCCACATTTTCAAGTGGATGATCAAGACTTTTTGAATGAACTGATAGGTTTGGCACATGTTTAGCAGTAACTGATCATGTTCCAGTGGCTACAGTAGATGGCAGATTGTACAACAGTTTGGAGAAGCAGAGAGGAGCACCACCACGGAAGCTAAGCAAATTTAGAATATTTTTGCCATTTTTCCTTGCTGTGAGACAGCCTTTTCTGATAGAAAACTACCATTATATAGGCCAAATATTGCTCTCTCCACACCAACCAAACTCCACGGGTTAAATCAGTCATTCGTTTGCTATTGCATGACTTCTGTAAGTCTGAGCTAACCCGTTAAACACTAAAATCACACAATATCACAAACTAAATAACTGACCGATAGACCAGCATCTCCCATGTTCTTTGAGGTAAAATAACTGATTTCACCAGTGGAGTTTGGTTGGTATGGAGAGAGTGATATTTGACTTATATAATAGCAGTTTCCACAAAGTAAAGCGGTGAAAATATTCTAAATATAGCGTACACTTAAACTGGTATTGATTTTTTAAAGTGGTCCTTTGTTTAGGTGGCTAAAGTATGTTTTACTGCTGACCCTCTCCACAACAGTTGCTAGGTAATACGCGGATTATTGATTAGTACCTCTATAGCCCATTTAAAAAAAAAAAATCTGAATTATTCCTTTAACTACATGATCAATCATTTGATCAAAAAATCTGAAGACAAACAACTTTAACAATAACAGCAAGGG
Organism: Lutjanus campechanus; assembly: GCA_027495735.1. Taxonomy (NCBI): domain Eukaryota; kingdom Metazoa; phylum Chordata; class Actinopteri; order Lutjaniformes; family Lutjanidae; genus Lutjanus; species Lutjanus campechanus. The sequence continues at coordinate 28,454 of JAJHUR010004016.1, read as the reverse complement.
GTAGGAGTGTGATGTTTTCAAATCCATTCTTCATGAATTGGTTCCTACTGTTCAGACTCTCAGCAAAATTGTCTGTGGTAATTTAACACTTAAAGTATAAAGATTACAGACTTTACACACATATCCTGCAACATTATTCCAGTCCACACCCATCAAAACTAATTCAAGACTTGTGCATTTTGCATTTCAGCTCAATGGGTAAAAAAAAACAAAAAAAAAACAATAACAGTTCATTCCTCTCCAGAAACATGCCACAAACAAATCAGCACTTGTTTGTCTGAGAATGTCGCTCTTGACTGCTCCTGGACTCACTCATGCAGTCTGTTCCAAGTGGACTTGGCCTGAATCGTCTGTTTCCAGCAGATTTTTCAGCATGATAAGGGACAGACAGGATGAGAGTCACCAGTCAGACTGGCTGAAAACCAACAGAGAGCAACAGAGAAAAAAAAAGTCAGACATGGGTTGAAATGTGTGGGCAGAGGAATCAATTATGAAACAAGCTGTAAGGGTCTAAAACACAGATAGATAAACCTGTCATGATCAAATTTGTTTTCCCATCATTTATTTAGGGTATTTAATCTGATCTGTTGGTCACTGAGCAGCTGTGTTACCAGACTGGTTTGATGTTTTCCAGCACAATAATTGCTCAAAATCTTCCCATTGATAAAAAAAAAGCCAAAATATCATCTGTAATAAATAATACAGATGAATAAACAATACAGTGCTGTGGTTCATCACAATATTTCAGTATGACATTATAATAAAACAACAATTCAAGTGTTTGCAAGTGCACTAGGATGCAGGTATACGTGGCTACAATGCATCTATGAAACTTTTTTACATTTCTGCCTTAAAAGTAAAGAAAAGATAAAGTAATAAGTAATAGATTTTATGTAATGTATACTCAGTACAAACACATGAAACACATGAAGAGGGAGAGAGAGATTTCTACACAATCCCATGTTATCAAAAAGCCAAACAAATAATGATGCTGTCACGTTGCAAGGTTGCAGGTTTCTGTTAAAATGAAACACAGATCAACAGCTTGTGTGTGTTTACAGGGTAAGCAGCGTATGACAGTAATGATGGTAACTCACATCTCCTCACAGCAGAATGAATAAAAATTGTCATATCAAAAGTTGTTCTGACTGACTGGTTGTGTTCGCACAGCAAAGAAATATACTTCATGAATATATTTTCAATATGCTGTCATTTTTAATGTATTTAAAAACCAGCCCAACTCATGTTAAACCAGCCCAAGATAATTTTACCCTGCACAATGAAACCCAAAATGTTATTCATTAGCATAAACTGATATATATTCTTGCATTTACAGATATTGTGTAAAAAATAAAAATGTTTGTCTAGTTACCTCTGCTTATATGATAAGATATGATAACATATGCTTTTATTAGTCCCATGGCGGGGAAAAGTGGATAGCAAGTGGCTAGCAAATAAAATATAAAAATATATGAAAATATGATGAATTTAAACCTGAGTAAATATAGAAATAAGAACAATATAAACAGGGGAAATATGAAAATATGAACAGTATATACAATATAAACAGACTCAGTTGAATTTATGCCATTGCACAGAGGGAATATTGATGTTGCACATAGAATGATGTTAAAGCACTTGACTGAAGTATTGATTTTGCACATTGAAATTAGAATTCACCTGTGTGAAATATTGTGCAGAATGAAGTGACATTACATCTGAATAAGTACTTGGTGTTCATAGTTCAGTCAGTTGTCAGTTTTGGTGAGTATGTGGTCTAGTGTGAGCAGTGCTCATTACAGATTTCTGTTTTCTGATGTTTTCTCTGCAGATACTGTCGATAAAACATTTGCAGGTAACAAAGGCCCGTCTCTACCATGACAACCACCCAACTTGGCAACACAAGTTTTGTTCCTTAAACAAATGGTGGAAATAAAGGAGAGGCAAGTGCTGTTCTTTCACATGCCCCACCCATATTAATTGTGCTGTTTCAGGGATTGAACTGGTAACCCTCCGGTCACATGTCTACTTCTTGCCTTGCCCATAGTGCCTGACGAAAAGTCACAGGATCACCAAAAATTAACGTCTGTGCCAAATTGTGTTCATGGGTTATAAAAATTGAATTTCCTCTAGAGGGATCTATTAAGTAGTTCTTCTTCTTCTTTTGACTGTTTTTTCATTGTTCTTTCCAAGTAACAGACATACAGCTAAGATGCTGTATGTCTAAGCTAAAATGACAACAAAACTGAACAAATAAAGATAAAGAATAGTAAAGAATAAGAAATGGACGAGATAAATAAAAGCATATAGCAGTCAAGTGTTATCCACCTAATAGTTGTGGAGTAGGGATGTAACAATATAGAGAATATGGTGATAAAATATTTGATTATTTATATTTTACTTTATAAAAGGACTGCTAGTGACTGCTACATTGTTTTTGCTTTGCAATTGTACATACATAAATCAAACATTTATTGCCATAGCCATGTCATTCTTTTGCACATGCTAATGTCATGACTGTTTTTATTTTATTTTTTTTAAATAAGGAAAACAGAAGCACTTAAAGGGAAAAACAAATTTCATACAAACTTAAAATGCTGTACATAATAACAGACAATGTATAAGTCATCAGTTTCCTTTTTTTAAATATTGTGATATTTCAGAGATAATTCAGTCTGGACCAAAGTAGTGGAGCAACAGACTGATCTGACCATCCTAAGAGTCATGTGGCTACCAGCTATAGAGGTAGAAGTTTTGTCAAATGTGGAAGTAAGCTATTATGATATGAACATCACAAAATACTGAATTAGGATTTTGTTCACCCCTTTGTGTATCCAACACTAAGGATGACTTTCTTTCTTATGTTTCAAAATGACATTAAAAAGGCGGGTCGCCGAGGGTCAGATATAAAAAAACATCCACATTCCTGCCCATCTGAGGCAGGAGGAGAACATCCAGATTGTTTTATAACATTTTGTCCCCCATGACTCCACTTTGCTAATAGTTTACTTCATGTCTGAAATAAAGCTGCTCCACACAAAGACGCCCATTGATGACACAGAAACAGAGCGCTGCAACGTCTGGCAGAGAGCAACGTCTCTAATTCAAATACCAGGATCTATCCTAGGGAGAGAACGTATATCTGAACCAGCAGGACAAAGAGGTAAGAAAAGATAAATGCTGATATAAATAATGATAAATAGTTAAAGGGAAGGAAAAATGCTATTTATTAGCCTCCATTGATGTTTTGTCTTCACGTGTTTAAAGAAATGTAAAAAATGCTCGTCAGTTGCATTTAAAATGATTACTTTTTGCCACTACCTCTGCTTATATATACTTTCTTGTTCTTAATCTGCAGCCTGCCATTTAGTGACCCATTTGTATGTTTTTGTATGTCAATAAACCTTTGCAGGTAACAAAGGTCTCCACCATGAAGTTGTCTTTGGTTCTGTTTTTTGTATTCATCGTCCCGCTCGTCAGGGCTCAGGTGCCCCACTGGGGACCGTGTCCAGAGCCTGCTGTTCAACCGGCCTTCAACCTTAGACAGGTACAAGTTACTCTGTGCAGAATATGACAAATATATTGGCAGACTGATGCCAGGTGGGGGTCCTGTGATGGTGTGTGGATGTCAATATGTGTTGGGACCAAAACAGATGTTGTTTTTCTCCAGTGCCATTTAAAAAGAAAAAAAGAAAAAAGAAAAAAAAGACTTCAACCTGTTTATAAATTTCTGCCGCTCATTATTTAATCAGATTTGTTTTTAGAAATGTGTCAGAAATGTTGGTAGTGTGATATTTGATTTGATTTTTATTCCATAGCAAGTCGCCATTAGTAATTAAGTTACTCTTTATCATCTTTACACAGTTTAATGATCTGAGAGATGAGTAAAGCATTTAGCATATTAACATGTAATAATAACAAGAAGACAAACAAGTACAATAACAACATCAATTATAATAATCATCATCAAACACACAATGAGAGAAATAAAGAAATTAGTTCATGTGTGTGTGTCTATATGTATATTTTCACTGCCACACGTAGTAGTGAGAAGTAGGAATATTGACAGATTAGCTAACTGTAACTGGATTTCTGTATAGCTAACATTAGCTGTTGGTCTGTGCAGCTAAAGTTAGAGGTTGGTCTACAGCTATTGTTAGCCATTCGTCTGTTTAGTTAACATTTGCGGTTGATCTGTGTAGCTAACATTAGAGGTTGTGTTGTTTAGTTAATGTTACTGGTTGATCTGTGTAGCTAATGTTAGCAGTTTGTCTGTACAGCTAACATTGGAAGTTAGTCTGTGCAGCTAACGTTGGCAGTTGGTCTTACTTGTAGAAGTTTCTTTACAATAGATTTCAAGCCCTTGGATGATGTCAGTATTTTCATAGCTGAAGGCAGAACTGTCACTGTGCTGGGATGTTGTTCCGCTTTTCTGATTTAAAGACAAAATAATGGTGAAGCATTTTTTTTTGTAATAGAGGCCATGATAATGAACTGACTGTATGGTATGGTGTATTGTTCTCTATGTTAAAATGTATTTTAAAAGCATAATCCTGCTATTGATTATGTCTTTTTTCTGTAACTGAATTACCCTTTTTGATTCCTAATTACGAAATCCCATTACATGTAATCCATTACTCTCTAAGCCTGATTAAGTAAATGTCCTTAGTTTCTTTTCCACACTGGTACAGACTTGCTAGAACATCTGCTGTATATTTTTCTGAATCCACTAAAGTATGTAGATTTATTCATACTCTCCACTGATGGTGCTCTGAATTGTCTTTGAACTCGTCTATGTTTTTGCCCTCACAGTTCATGGGGAGATGGTTTGAAATTGCCAAACTGCCGGCGCAGTTTGAGAAGGGACGTTGCATTGAAACCAATTTCACTTTGACGACAGACAACTCCATTCGAGTGGTCAGCTCTGAAATACTGTGAGTTTAATCTGCAATTTCTTTGTGCAAATGTAGAGTCAGGAGATAATATTTGCATGGCTTGTATTTCCCTTAATTCAACATGAAATTTAACTGTCTGTCTGGAATGAAACAGAAAAGGAGAGCTGAGGAAAATCGAAGGGACTGGAGTCATCGAGGATCTGAAGAATCCCGCCAAGCTGGGAATAAGTTATTCCTACGGTGAGCGAGACATTTGATACATTCTCAGAGGCGGCAAAAAAATACATGTCTTACTCAAGTAGAGATACAGATACTTGTGTAAAAGAGGAAGAACTAATTCAACTTCTTGACTCAAGTAAAAGTGATAAACTACAGGCTCTGAAATGTACTTAGAATATAAAAGTAAAAAGTTGCCTTCTGAAGGACATTTCTACCACCTGTTTCTCTATAAATTCACCTGAACCTCATCTTTTCTCCGCAGTTGAGTCTCCCTCTCCTGTTTCATCTTGTTTTGGCTTTAACATCATTATCTTCGTGTTATGCCTTTTACTTCCATTTCATCTTGTTTTGTCTTTAATGTCATTTTCACCTTGTTACATCTTTCATGTCCTTGTTTTTGTCTCGTTATGTCTTTAAGTTTTTATTGTCTTGCGTCATCTTTTGTTTTTTATTGTGCAAAGAAATGATTACAGACCAAGTGAAGACAAGTGCATAAGCAGCTCAAACAAGATTAGACAATAGACAATAGACCAGTCTGTCTTGTATCGTCTTTAACGTAGTTTTCATCTTATTACATCATTTTCATTTTGTTAAGTCTTTTATGTTGTTCTGGTCTTTTACATGATTTTCCTCTTGTTATGTTTTATGTTGTTTTTATCTTGTTTATCTGCATCTTTTACATTCTTGATTTCTCTCTTATTTTCTCTCTTTTAAGTCATTTTAGTCATTTTTTCTTTAACGTTGTTTTCATCCTGTTATGTCTTATTAAGTCATTTTCTTCATGTTAAATCTTTTTCAGCATTTTCGTCAGCTTGTCGCGTCTGTTGTGCATGATATGCACTGATGGATGCACCAATAAATGATCTTTTTTCATGTGTGATTGTCTCATCCATTTAGACTCAAATCAGTCTTGAAGTAGGGACGCTGGTGTGCAATGACACAAAATAAAAATAATCAATAATTACCCTAAAATGTATTAAAACTAACAAGACTGTTTTGAAAAATGAAGGAGTAGAAAGTACAGATATTTGTGTTAAAATGTAGAGAGTAAAAGAAAAAAGTTGTCAAGTAAAGTACAGATACCTGAAAACTCTACTTAAGTACAGTACCTCAGTATCTGTACTTAGTTACTTCCCACCTCTGTCCGTTTTTGGAACTGCCACAGTTGTGTGTTGTTTTTGGGCCACTTCACCTTTTATCAGCCTCATATCAGACAGAATACTTTCCCTTCCTGTGTCAGATAGGACAAAACATGTTCGATTATCTGATTTTGATCTTGTTTTATGCTCCTGACCACCACAGTGCTGCCCTACTCCCCGTACTGGATCATGTCCACTGACTACGTGAACTTTGCCCTGGTGTACTCCTGCACGGACATCTTGAGGCTCTTTCACGTCGACTTTGCCTGGATCCTGGGCCGAACACGATCCCTGCCTGACGCCACCATAGAGAGGGCCAGGGAGACCTTCCTCAAGAACAACATCGACGTGAGCAGGATGATCGCCAGCAGGCAGCAAGGCTGTGACAAAACTCTCTGAGCATCAGGAGAAGTGCAACACAAGATGGCGCTGTGGTTGACCGCAGAGAAAAGATGATCCATCATCTGATAAGTCTTTGATTTATGGTGATTGTGACCAGGAGGGTAGATTCAATTTAGTTGCTCAGTTTGATTATGTGTGGAGGTTTTTTGTCTTTTCAAGCCAATAAAAATGTTTACAGCACAAAGTAACTGCACACCTATATTGTTAATAGTGGTAGTAGTTGGATGTGAACGCTAAGTCATATTTTATCCATCTTTTTATTAAATACATCATTACTAAAGTGTAATATTACAAGCTGAGAGTAATGTTCAACACAGTTTTTGCTATGTAAGCTGTTCATTTCATCATGATGAACAATGTTTGCTGTTCCATTTGCTGCATAAAAATAAAAGAATCATATTGGAATCAGATGTTATTAATTAAACCTGATGGTTATAACACAAACTGGAGACATAAAGCATCTAATTAGAATTAATAAAAGTTAATGAAACTCAGTTGATGTGATCTTTGATTCTGTAGCTGCATCTTTTTGATGAAAACAAACTGTGTGAACATCTGTGTGCAGTTCAGGATTTCTTCTTTTTTAAATAACTTTTTTTTTTTAGCAGAAATGTATGGTTTAGTCGTGCATAACAGATTTAAAGGTCTAGTGTTTACATTTTTTTATATTTAACAAATCACAATGGAAAAGAAATACAAACATACAAAAAACAGCAAAAACAAACAAGATGTACTCAAAAAATTTTGAGTATAATAAGTGTAATTTTTGTGCCCTGTATGGCAGTAATCTCCAACCACTCAAATCTCTTATAGACATGCAAAAAATAAAATACTTGTGTTGTGAATGTTTACTCGTTGAAAATGAACAACTTCTGGACTGCGTAAATATTAATAAGGTTGTATATTAATTATATAAGTAATGACACGATTTCATCCCTGAACGCGCACCTCTAAACCTGCTTCGGAACCTTTCTGGACTTGACTTTCACGTCGGATTTATTTTCAACCGGCACCACATTAGCTGGGTTGTGTAGCATCTGTGGGTAATAATTTGATGAAAATCTGACAATAAAACCTCGTGGTTTTTGTTCATCGATGCCACTAAAGGATCAGTCAAACTCGACGGTGATGAAACCGGCAGTGGATGAGATGTTTCCTGAAGGAGCTGGACCCTACGTGGATCTGGACGAGGTCGGTTTGCTAACGTTAGCTAGCTGGTTAGCTAACTCATCAGCTACGTTACGTATATAAGCAATTGACTAACATTAATTAGCTGCAACAGCCACCTTTGTACCTTTGTTTAAAAAACATTTGTTAATACCTTCATATTAAAGTGGTCGTTTAACTTGTTAAAGCTACAAATAATAGCGAATAATTTCCCTCATGCTAACGTTAGCTTGCTCCTTTTTTTGACAGACACTTGGTAATGTTAACTTAGCTAGTAAAGTACATTTATTTGCAGTAGTGGAATGGGAACAAGTACATTTATTGGAGTATTTTACTTAAGTACAATTTTGAAGTACTTTACTTGAGCATTTTATTTTATGATACGTTATACCTCTACTCCATTGCATTTATTTGATTGCTGTAGTTACTTTGCAGATTTATGTTATAAAGTTTGAATCAAATACTACAATATACCATAGTTTAAGTCACAAAGTAGTATTTAAAATAATTCAGATTAGCCCTACCTTTACCGGCTGCTATATTTAACTGATGTATACATTAACGTGTCAGTTTAGAATTATATTCAAGTTATATAAGATATTTTACTTTTAAATGGGCCATTCTGCATAAGGAGTACTTTTGGTACTCTAGTGTTAAGTACTTATTTAAGTAAGATTTTGAATTCAGGACTTAAACAGAGTAATTTTACACTATTGCTACTTTTACTTAATTTAAAATATGAGCCACTGTTTATTTGCAGGTAGGTAGACCTAAGTAAGCCACATACTATCTGACTGTACAATGTATCATGTTTTAATGTTTTTCATTCATGGTATTATTATTAGATGATAATACTAGACCCAAAATAAACATTTACCAACTACAGCAGCACTACCATATCATTCGAGTGTCCAAGCAATGCTATGAACAAACAAGCTTTCCTATGACCCTTTAATATCATGGTTTAATGTTAACTAACCCAGAAAATATGTGGTCACATATCTCAACATATAAATGGTAAATATATTATCTTTCTGATCTACGTCATTTTACAAAAGAGCAAACTAATACTTCTGGTTTGTCAAGTTTTCTGCTGGTTGAGATGAAAACAGGAAAACACAGAAGCAAAATTAAAAAGTAGTTATTCTAAAATAGGGTTTAGCATTTTCTAGTTTGTAGATCATCACGTGAGCACACAGTATACTGTCTTTGCAGATTTATGTTAGACCACAACTAAATTATAATATCATATTTATCTAAATGTTTTGTTAGTAATAGAGTGCCTGGTGGTCCAGCATGTAAGCTGCTGGCTGTGTTTCTTGGCTTAAATTGGTTCCTCTGAGCTGCATGTTTGTTCTCTGGCAGGCTGGGGGAAGCACAGGACTGCTGATGGACCTGGCTGCCAATGAAAAGGCTGTTCATTCAGACTTCTTCAATGGTAAAGATTTCTTCATATACATACAACTTGCCAAGCCTTAACCTTTGCACCAGAGATTCTCAGCAGCAACTTGAAGCCCTCATAAAATATTGAAGAAATGATGATTTATTGTTATTATGCACTGAGTTAGTCCATGGTATCTGTAAATACGGTATGTACCACTGGGCTTACCTTTACTATAATATATTTAAATAAAATGCACCTCTTTCAAATAGAATCAGGGCAGTGTACCTTGTCTATGATTCAATTTTAAAAAAGATACACATATTCAGCAGTTCAAGCTAAATTGAGTCAATATTAACAAAGTTACAGTTTATCTTTTGACATATGTATTTGTATGTGAAATAAAAGAGTATTTCCTCAAGCCAACTATTAAAAGTATTGTTAGCCAAAAGCACAAAATATACTGCCACACCAACAGTACTAAATAATGGGTAGCAATACACGGCAACATTAGAGCATTTTCCAAAGATATTTTTTACTGAAATGCTGTCGACTGGGTATGTACCCAGCGTTTCAACAATTCTTCATGTGCCTGGAGATGAAACAGCTTATTATTCCAGTTATTGTCCTCATCTGGAAGGAGTTAGGAGCCAGTGGTCGCTACTGCTCAAGCTGTGACTTGCCTCGTTTTGAATCTTCCTTGCAGTTAAATTTACCATCAGTGAGTGCTCTATGCTTCTGTTTGGACACCATACAGTCTTGCCATATAATTAGCAAGGTTGGCAGTGCCACCATTGGATGTCCTGGATACTAAAATTGCTTTGTGAAGTCCTCCTCTTTTTCTGTAGAATTAGTACTTTCAAACTTTGGACTACAGGCTGCTCGGCAGATTGTAAACAATGGAGTCTGGCATTATTGTTTGGGTTGAAATTTTCTCAGGAAGTGGATGCCTTGAAGTAGATATCTAATTGAAGGGACTTAGCAGGAGAGGGTGTGTCAAATACACGAATGCACAAACACAAAAGAGAGTGAAAGACCACAGAGATTATATAGTTAGATAGCTGTATTTCTGACTTTTATATCGACACTAAACCCCTTTTACACTGGACAAAAACCCACTAGCACCCATTATATCTAGCTTTTGTTTTCAATGGCAGATGACTGCAGTGGTCATGGCTATTTATCAGCTCCAGCTCCAATCATCAGTGATGGAAACATGACACCCAGGTGGACATGCTAATTTTCAACACCTTTCCAGCAGAGGCAATAAAGCCTTGTCACCTTCGGCAGTAACTTCTGCAACCCTTTTGCCTCTTTTCTAACCCATACACGCATACTGGCTTTACTTGTCAGTCCAGTGCCACAGGGATTTTCAACAGGGCTACACTGTGTATTTAACCGAGGACACGGTTGTCTTGAGTTTAGCGGCTATGAAATTGTGGCACATTTCATTTCCTATGAATTCTTCAGAATTAAAGTCCCTAAACCTACCCCTCCAATAGTTTGTTATTTAAAGGCTTTTATTAGGAAGCACAGAAATCAGGAAATGATTGTTCATCCATTTCAGTGACTTAACACAGCTCCTATACAGTTGAAAGCAACTATGAAACAGTAAAATAAAGCAGAAACCTGAAAGTATAAACAGCAACATGGGAGAGAAATTAAATTCCAAACCTCAGAGATTCAGTTAGAAGCCACAAAAGTACTGAGAGCTGAACATGTTTAATCTCTGCTGTCCTACACAGATATCAGTCGAGTCTCGGCTTTCTGGCAGATCAGTGCCATCAGTGTAATTTAATTTAATTTAGCTGTGTTCAAGAAACCTGCACATACATGCTAATTTGGGTGTAAAAACGGTCTGCACCTCCTCCAGAAAGAGCCTTACACCACCTTTTGGCTGTAACGATTCTCTTACAGGATTTCACAAATAGATGTATCAATGTAAATTAATGTTGCTACTGAAATAATCATAATGGGAGGGAGGAGGAGTTAGTCATCTTTAAATTGTCAGTCAGGGCAGATTGAATCTATTAGAACATGATGTTGTTTCACCTCTGGGCGTCAGAGCGCTGTCGGTTCCACAGCAGGAAATCTCTTTACTGGCCCCCAAAACATTCCTTGTGCCCCCGCCCCCCTTTTACAAACTGTGTTTTATAATGTAGTGTGATCTCTGTCCTGAGGCACAGCTACATCAAACAGCCGTGACTTCTTGCCATATGTGACACAGATTCCACGCAGACGTCTCAGCAGGAACTGGATGGATGTGCTGTGTATGCGGCTCATTTATGGTGGCAGGCTTTATTCCCTTCCGATAGAGATGTGTACCACTCAACTGTCTCTAGGCTTATTGAACGCAGCTCCCAATCCCCTGGCCTACATTTTTAAAGGGATTTTAAAGGTTCATTCATTTAAACAATCAGTGACACGCCGGCTCAGTTCTTTCACAGACACAAAAGTAAAACTGCTGTGCTAATTGGTGTCATTTTACAGCATATCTGTGGAAAAGTAAGTCAGGCTAAGTGTGATCTAATTGTTTAGGTCTGGTTTTTAAGTTATTTGTACAAAGTTTTTACTTATTAAACTGATATGAAACTCCAGTTAAACGAACTGAATTAATGAATTAATACAATTTAACTTGACTGACCTCTACCCTATCCAACACCTTTGAGATGAATTGGGGCAGATACATTGGTATCAACGTATATGATACCTAGAAGAAGCTTATTTTTTCACTGTAAAACATCGTGCTGGTCACAATTCTTTAAAAACTAATTAAAGGGATTCTCATCGAACATGTTTGTTTATGTCATTTATTGATGTATGATATTGGTGACTACGTTAAAATCTTTGCAATCAGTATTCACCTCAAAAATCCACTATCATTCATGCTAAAGCTGTTATAACAGCATATTAATGATTTGGAATGAGATATTCAACAGTCACATTTGAGCACCCACATATTTTTGTACATATGACGAGCAGTTACAACATGACAGAAGGAATTTAGTCACCTGAGCAAACCTGTCTGTCATTGTAGGTAATGTGTTTTTGTTATTCGTGAAGGCTTTAATTAGAGCCAAAATGTTGTTTTTCTGTCATGTGCTGTCTGATTTCTATGTTCTCTGTGTGTGATGGCACCTTTTAAAACAGCACCCTGTGCACAGAGAAAACCTGTGGATAACAAACTCAGAGCAAATTCTTGTGCAGTCTGTACACAATGTACTGTATGTAGACTAAAGGCTTTCAGTCTACACAATACAATACACTACAGCATGCACAATGTTATACTATTTAAGTTTACACAAATCTTTCCTTTTATTAAACCTTTACCTATAGTTCACTTACATACATGGACGTTTTGGGCCCTGCTTTCCTTAGAGTGTGTCTGTGATTTTATGACATATTTAAATGTGAATGCCCTGCTGATAGCACCCTGCTGATTTCAAGAAATTTGCAATTTGGTTAGCATTTTGGCACTTACTTTGATAATCAATTTCTCATTCAAGTCATTTTTTGAAGCAAAAATGCCAAAATATACTCCTAAAGATGAAGAAAGTGAGACATGTGATCATAAATTGTTTTGGTTTTGGACTGCTGATCAAACAAAATAAGCCATTTTGAAGACATGACATCAGTCTTTAGGAACTTTTGATGATTATTTTACATTACATTTTATAAATTAAACACATCATTGAAGAAAAGAGCAGATTAATTGATAATCTTTTCTCTCTTTTTTTAATTTTTTTTTTACCAGGATAACAAGTAATGACTGTTTTCATTAACGATTAATGTGCTGATTATTACCTCAAGCAATTAATTCATTGTTGTGCCTAAAAAATGTCAGAAAATTGTGAAAAATGGTTTTAATTTCCTACAGCCCAAGGTAGAAAAATGACTAAAACGATCATTCAAATATCAAAACGAACCACAGTAATGTTGCAGTACGTAGTGTTTTTGGCAACTTAGAAAATCTGTTGAATTTACATGTGGAAAAGTTACAACCCAGTCAGTCCTTACCGACTCTTTATTGCACTTTACCCTTGACAACAGCGTCTATCTCCGGCAGTGACAGCCGAGTAGATCCTGCTGTTTACTGACAGTGGAAAAAAGTCACACATCTCAACAATGTACGATATGCATTTCTGGTTGATGACAATTTAAACCATCTACAACGCAAAGCTTGGGACTGTTTTCCATGTCTTAATACACTGGGAATGATTTTAAAATGAATGATAAAAATCAGTTTAGTTTCCGAACTGAATTTAGACTGTTAGGTGAATCCAGGATTTTTACGTTACAGTTCTATAATCTTAAAGAAAACATACACTATACCAAAACTTTCTTCAAAATTTTACAAAACTCCACTGGTTGCATCTGGCAGTTGTGGTGGCATTGCAGTATGTGCTTCACCATCTTTTGCCTGGTGGAAATCTGCACTGAGTGCACTGTTCTAGTTTTCCTTTAAAAGGATACTCCACTTTACATGATAACCCACTCAATATGTACTCACCTCTATGCCGATGTGATGATAAGTGAAGATCTTCAGTTCACAAAACAATCCTGGAGTTTCAGCAGAAAACAGGGTAGCAGCCTCATCCAGTACAATGGCAGTGAATGGTGACCACGGATAAAACGTTAAAAAAAAGCACACAAAACAAACAAAATGTCTCCATCCTGCTTGTGTGGTGTAATCCAAGTGTCTGCGAGCCGCAACATTAAAAATTAACCACAAAAGACGCCATTTACGCCATGTTTTTAGCAGAAATGTCAACTGTAGCATGTAGCCGGTAAGATGTAAACATGGCGTCGATCTCGCGAGACTTCGTATATATCTTAATGGCTGCACGTGCGGAAGTCTTTTGCGGAAGTCATTTGTGGTTAATTTTTAATGTTGCGGCTCGCAGACACTTGGATTACACCACACAAGCAGGATGGAGACATTTTGCGTTTTTTTTTAACGTTTTATCCGTGGTCACCATTCACTGCCATTGTACTGGATGAGGCTGCTGCCCTGTTTTCTGCTGAAACTCCAGGATTGTTTGGTGAACTGAAGATCTTCACTTATCATCACATCAGCATAGTGGTGAATACGTGGGTTATCATGTAAAGTGGAGTATCCTTTTAAGTTGGATCTGAGCATTAAATGTAAGCAAGCTGCAGAAACTGCTGCAGATGTGGCACATGCATGTTCATACAGTTCTCCTGCTGACCTCTGACCTCACAAACTGTCAGACCCACAGGAAAGACGCTCTGCGTTCCCAGATCCTTCTGCTTTTATCACCCTGCAGCCCTCTCACCCTGCAGCCTATAACGCTGCTTTATGAGAAAATGTCTGGCTGGCAGAAACATTTGAAATACAGCCAGTGTCTCATTGTCCTGCTGTTATGTAACTTTAGTGTAATACTTGTGTTTCTCTCCACAGATTTTGAGGATCTGTTTGACGATGATGACATCCAGTGACAGACATGTCTTCAGAGTAATGATGGATGATATTCACACAGCTCCGCACCTTTTTTCCCTCAACATTTTTTTCTTTTTGTGGAAAGCAAACCAACCATTTACTGTCTAATGACATACAATTTCCTTTCATAGTTGTCCTAGTTTCAGGCTCTTTAAAACATCCTTAAAAAGTCAACAGAGGCTCCAGATGTTGTGAAATTCTTAAGATCCCAGGGATTCCTTCAGATATGGTATGTTAAAATTATGAGCTTGTATTGTGCTCATGTCTTCAACTGCTTCCAAACTGGATTGCAGGTTTCAGTCTGCCGGAGAACACCTGTTAGGAGTGTAATTATACATATGATGGGCAGAGGCTCCATATGCTGTCGCCCTTAAACATGCTGCAGATGGCATATGATAAATAATGGTCTGCTCAAATGGTTTAAATTATGTGTGATAGTCACATTTGTTCTGTGTTTTATATCTGCAGTATGTCATGTTACGTCATGAATTTGTACATATGTGTACAGTAGCGATGCATCCACAGTTGTATTTTTGTGATGGACTGTTTATGTGACACTGGTCAAATGTCAATAAATTGCATTTTGTATATATGAAGCACTAAGTGTCTGTCATTCTGGGAAGATTTCTACATTCACTTTTTAATAATAATCAAATTTATTCATTCATTTATTCATATAGCACTTTTCCACATGCTCAAAAACATTTAACTACTTGAGTTTTACAAGGTTTTGAAGATGAAAGTCCTGACTATTTCTTACATACCCTTATATTTTTGTTTACTTTGCATTTAATACTTTAAAAGCAAAATGTATAAAGTTAGAGCAGCACAATAATATTTTTTGCCACCTATGAGATCATGAATGCATTCTCATGTGCACTGGTATCCTATAATCTGTTTTTTTTTAGTATGCTGTTATGTTTTGTGCATGTGCAACCCCCATCCTGATTTCAGAAATCAAGACTGCACAACACAGATGATCAGAAACATAATCTTTTGTCCATGTTCTGTGGGGGTGGGCGGGGGGTGTATTTGTACCCTTGCAGGATTAATGTGGGTACAATTACTAATGAACCGTGGAGTACATTTCCTTATTGATGACTCCCATCTTTCCCTTATGAAAAAAAAGCACACAAAGTCTGGCTGCCAGGCCTAACTGCAGCCAAGAAGATTGTTGTCCAGCGCTGGAAGCCTCACAATATTCCAAATATTCACTGGCTCTGGCATTCCCCGACAATTCCTGGCTTTTAGACATTCTTTACCTGGAACTGTCATCAGCAAGAGTCAATGATGCAACACAAAACACAGTTTTAATGTGGACTAATTTGAATACTGTTAGAATCGCGTCCACAAGCACATGAAAAGAACCAGGTTCAAAACTACTGGTGTGCATGTAAACACACTTAAGAATGATTAAGAGCCAGTTTAACCAAGAAACTATCAAAATTAGAGATAAATGTCTTTTTTTTGGTCTAAGTCACTAAACTGAACATGAATTTCATCACTTTGTGTGTTGAGAAAACACTCACCACCCTTCCAGAGCTTTCAGTCATGATCTTCATTTGTAGATGGAGTTGAAATAGTAGAAATATCCATTTTTAGAACTGCTATACATAGTTTTTTATTATTGCTTTAGAAGTCCTGAAGTGCTCAGAAATGGAAATATAAATATCTTCAAGGTCTACTGACAGAAAATTAATCTACAACTATTTTGATAATTGATTACTTATTATTTCAAACTAAAACAGCAAACACTACTTTATTCCAGGTTCTCAAATGTGATGTTGTTCACTGTTGGTCAGACAAAGAAAGACATCTGAAGACATAACCTTGGACTTCGAAGAAGAAATTTCTCACTTACAAACAATTAAGTGATTAATTTGGAAAATAATTGGCAGATTCAATTAAATTAGAAATGTAGCACCGTGTCATACAAATGTAGTTCAGAGTGCTACACACAAAACAACATGAAGCAGCAAAATGAGAAAAAGAGCAGAGATATCTATGCACACATAGATGTTTATACATACACAGATACAAGCAAACAAACTGTGCAAATGTGCTGTTTATTTAATAAAATGTTCAAGTAAAAAGTTCTTTAGGTTGGTTGTAAAAGAACACAGTGTTGGAGTCTAAGATCGGCAGGAAAATGTTCCATTCTTTGTGTGCATTAAAAGCCATCTCACCAGACTATGAAAGTGCTCTGTGCACATGGAGGAGATTTCCACCTTGTGTGCTGTTGGAGCCTGACCTTGTGAGTGCTTTGTAAACCAAAAGTAGGATTATAAATTTAATTCTGAACTCAACTGCTAACCAACGGAGGTTTCAGAGTTATACGTGCGATCTGATCTTGCTCTGGTTAGGGCCCGAGGGGCTGAGTTCTGGATGAGCTGTAATCTATGGATTGTTGTTTTTGGAAGACTCATAAAGAGAGCTGCAGTGTAGCCTGTTTGTGATCAAAAAAACACACAAAGTAACTGCCAGAAATGGTAATATTGTTCACACACTCACCTCATTACTTTGTTAAGTACACTGGTTAATTTTATTTGCAGTCAACTACTGATGGCAGTTAGACACCAATGCTTTGATGTGCTTCAAACTTGAAACTACATTTTAATTGAACCACTGCTCCGATACTTGCTTTGGTGCAGAGAAAAATCATGTATGATGTCCGAAGCAGCAACTGATTCGTTCCCTGGGTGAATCAGCTGTGTTTGCATTACCACATATTGATTTTGACAAGTGGAAAAAGGTTTGAATTCTGAGCGTGCTTCCCCACGATATATGCACTCAAAATACTGCACTATCCCTGGGTTGTAGTAGTAATGCATGTGACAGAAACCACCTCAGTCCAAAAACAGTTGAGAAAATCTTAGAACTAATTAAAAATCTTTGACTGTTCCCCATCCAGCAGACTCTCTGCCATGTTGCCCAAATACTTGAATACACTCATTCATCAATCAATCTTTATTTATTTATTTATTCTTAACCTTTATTTATTCAGAGTAGGTTCACTGTGAGCTATGTGCTCTCTTTTGCAGGAACGCCCTGAGCACATTCACACAGTTGCACATTCACACCTGGAGGCTCCCCAGTACAACCACAGTCTTATCTGTCGTCACTGAGCAGCTCAACTGCAGCCTTTGGGGGTTAAGGGTCTTGCTCAAGGGCACCTCAGTGGTGGAAATGAGGGAGGGGCAAGTGCTGCTCTCTCTTCTCTAACCTGTAGGCCAACACTGCTAAAAGAACATATATGATATTTTGTATTTGATAAATGAAAATAAAAAAATACATTTTTAAAAAGTAGGTCTTCTATTTAAAATCCTTCAACAATTGGCCTTTTAGCTATGCTGCTCCACAGTGTGAATTAATATTCATTAATGAATGAAGAGACTTCCGCACGTGCGTCCATTAAGATATATACAAAGTCTCGCGAGATCGACGCCATGTTTACATCCTACCGGCTACATGCTACAATTGACATTTCTGCTAAAAAACATGGCTTAAATGGCATCTTTTGCTCGCAGACACTTGGATTACACCACACAAGCAGGATGGAGACGTTTTGTATTTGTTTTGTGTGCTTTTTTTCTAACGTTTTATCCGTGGTCACCGTTCACTGCCATTGTACTGGATGAGGCTGCTACCCTGTTTCTCCTAAAACTCCAGGATTGTTTTGTGAACTGAAGACCTTCACCCATCATCACATCGGCATAGTGGTGAGTACATACTGAATGGCTTATTCTCACAAAGTGGAATATCACTTTAAAGTCCACTTCACATAGTTTATTTGTTTTGTAATCTCTGTATTTGCTTTTAGCCTTACACTGTTTAAATGGAGTGCACACAATTTCACATTGCAGTGTTAAACAAGCAATACCATGTGCTGCCATGTTAGAGGGGGATTTGGGTTTAGCTTTCATTTCCTTAATGTTAGTTGTAGTTAACATCCATCTTGTTTCCCCCTTTTGTGTTATTTGGTTTGGCCAAGCCAGTACATACAGTATGTTCCCTCATGTATCATGTTTGTTCAGTCAACACTTTGTTTTGTTGCTTCTACTTGAGTATAGTTCTATTTTGTTGACCCCTTTTGTAGGTCTAGTTATTAAAGTCTATTTATATTGTTTTGCATTCTTGGGCCAATAAAATATTTTTTCCAACAAAACTTCTGTTCTCCTCATTGCCTCCCTGCTTGATCCTTGACACTGCTCATAACAGCCACATGCATAAGTTTCAGAGTCAGTTAAAATCAGGGAAAGAAAGTCTCTGATTCTGGAAATGTTTCTGAGTTGGAAAAAAAGGCAACCTTGGTGATGCCACTGATATGGTCCTTAAAGCTGAGTTCACTGTCCACGGTCACTCCTATGGTTTTTAATCTGGTCACATGTATTTAGTGATCTGGACTCGACATACTTGCAGACCAGTTGTTTCTGGGTTTTAGCAACAACTACCAAAATGTTTTTTTCCCTGTTCAACTAGAGGAAATTAGCTTTTATTTTGCATTTATTTCTTTGTAGGGAATTTGGATAATTATAGAAAAGCTCCAGCTAGGTGAGAGTTTTGAATGAACTATGTAGTCTACACTTGCCGTATCATCATATGGGGAAATTATTTATATTGTGATATTTATTTCATCCACACTAACCTGCCCTTTATGGAGCTGATTGTTTAAAAGGTTAGTTATAAGATCATTGAATTATCCTTTCATAGCCAAAAAGTATTGCAACAGTAAACATAATATTGATGCGTAACTACCCCATTATTACCATGAAAGGTCAACCCCCCTACCCCCACCTCTGTGGTGGCCAGTACCTTCCCCTCCTACCATAGTTCTGCATTTCATAATGCATAAATTCATAACTTATTTTTAGCAAAATGCACTTTCATACACCATAATGGCTTACATGTAACAGATTCAAGTCAGCAGCTGTTTAACATCTGCTCCTGCAGAGGTCCAGATGCCTGAATAGTTCTGTCTGTTGCCCCGTGTATTCTGGATATAGATTATTCTTTGTGTATAATGTTCACAGCCAAATCTTAAAATTACAGGATGTATTGCAAATAATTCCAGGAGTATGAAGTGTAGAATATAAAAGCTCCAATACTGCAGCCAATAAACAACATAAGATATGGTAACTTTTGAAGGAGACCTTTATAAACAGAAACCAATAATATGAAAGAGCCAAGACAGCTTTTGCAAGAAAATATTGTGAGTGCTTTGAGCATCTGCAGCTGTCAGCCTATAGCATGCAGACTGCTGTGTGTCTGTAGATTACATCATCACAGTCCAGAAAAAGCCTGCTTCAAATGTTGTGTACAGAACATGTGAGAGACCAGACTAGTTTCTGCATTGCAACATAGAGTGTAGTATATTTCATTCTCAGCTTGTGAGTGAGGGATGTAGATTTTATCACTTCCAAAACTGAAGTATTCGCTGTATAATGAGAGGCTTCCTCCATATCAGCACCAATGAGAATGCTGATCTGAAGGTCAATAATATTTTCAGCTTTGGGAAACAGCATATTGGGGTTTTATTACTGTTCAGCACAAGTTGGAGACTGATAAGAGGCTTCTGAAGAGCACAAAATGCAAACTGCAGGTTTTTAAAAGCTTGCCGTACAGAATCAGCAAAACAGAGAACTGTGCCGTCAGCACAGGAATCTCCAATGGTTGTGTACAAGACAATGGTATTAATTACACTCAAACACCAGCAGGACACACAAAGTACTATCTGATTGGGATTTGCAGAATGAATCACAAGCTTCAGGATGAGGGCCAACTAACAGAAGTGTCTGTAATTGCAGGAAAAAAATCAACTTTATTAAAAATCCTTGAGAGCCTCAAGTTTGTAGACATGACACAAAATAACTTTCAATCTGTAAAATACGGGAAATAAAACTCGCTGCAGAATGAAATGCCAATTGTAGAAAGACTTAAGCAGATTATTTATTTAGAATCCAAAATTCTGGATGTGCAGGGTGATGTAGAGATTAGACAAGACTAGGTTATAATTTATATTATATTAAAGGGATGGATTGAATTATTTAAAGTGTATGAGGTTCTTATCAATAGTTAGTGTATGACCTACAGCAGAGAAGCAGAGAGGAGTACCAGCACAGACGCTAAGTAATGAACTGCTGTTGACAGAGTCAGCAACAAAATGTGTTTTAGCAACTTGAAAAAAGTTTCATCCAAAAAAAAAAAAAATCTAGATCAGTTTAAATACACACTATATTTAGGACATTTTCACCACTTCACCTTTTACAAGACAGCCTTTTCTGATGGGAAACTGCTGTTATATAATCCAGATATCACTCTCTACAAACCAACCAAACTCCTTAGCTCATATTATACTTACAGTAAATATGTGTGTGTGTGTATGCATGTTTGTACGTGCTGATCTGGCCTGGAATCAGTTTGATAGGATTTGTGTATAAACGTATCATTTCATTCAAAATATGGATCTTTATTCATAGATATTATTCATGTAATTTGCATACAAAATAGGTCTGCCCTACCCATGGACAAAAAATTTTGCCTGCAGCAACACAAGATAAACACAGCACAAAGTAGCTCAATTCCAAAGGAAAACTGCTGACCTGGTGACCCCGTCTGATACCTAATGTTAGCATAATGCGAGCTAAGTAGCTAGCTAATGTACATAAATTGTTAGCTAGCTAGTTTCCTAACATTAGCTATCTTCAGATGTAACTATATGTCATTTTTACAGGTCCCCAGAAAACATTTGAACATCTTCAGAATTTGTTTTCTTTTCAACATAGATGCAAACTGGAACAGAAATTTGACTGAGGCTCCCACCAGAGACTCATTATAGAACTAGACGGGACACTGTCGCTCAACCTTGCCACCAGTTCTTTCCAGTGGCCACTTGCAGTAGTGCAGAGAAAATTCCCCACCAGCTCAAAAAGCATTTTTCTCCATATTCCACCATTGTAAAAGATATGTCTGTAAACTGTTGACAGGAAACAAGGTCAGTTATGACTCTATTTTAAACTCTATTTTGAATCAATTTTAAAAATCTATGACATCTCCACAATGTAAAGTCTATGGGCTGGGCGGGAACTTATGGGCGGGGGGAAGGGAGGAAACACTTTTTCAGCTTATGACTGGAAGGGTGCCATCTTTGAATTCACTATCTAGTTCATTATAATATATCTTTGATTCCCACAGGCACCAAGCTTTCTCCTCTGTTATTGGAACACAGAGCAAAAAGGGTGGCACTAGTACTAGGACTAGTAATAGTCATTTGAGCTAAATCCTAACATGAACACAATGACTATGCTAACATGGTATAATGGAGGAACAGCAAAGTCATCAGGATTCATCATTTGGGGACCATGAATCTCTGTACAAAATTTAATGGCAATTCATCCAGTAGTTGTAGAGATCTTTCAGTGTGGGCCAAGTGGCATAGAGCCATGCTGCTATGGCTAAAAGTACCCCAGCAAAGAAATGTGATCTATCATTCTTCAGTTCAGTCAATATTTGGGAACATGAATATTCATTCTATGCTACCACCTCAGATATACTTTAAGCCTGTTACAGTGTTCAAACACTGGTCTATTTACAATGAATGTGAAATCTGAAATGTGTTGGAACTATGTACATATGTAACTATGTACTTTATTTGATATGATAGTTCAGAGGCTTAAAATGAAACAGATTGTTTGAGCTCTGTCACAACATTTTAGTTTTCTTTCTTCCATCGAAAATACCAACAAACTATGTTTAGTTTAATTTGTTGCAAAATCTTTTTTCCTTGTTCAATTTTTCCAGGGCAGTCTCTTCACTCTGCATACAAATGACACAACTTTATACAAAAAAACATGCAAGAGTTTTGAAAGGTCACACACATACTGTAAGGACTTTTACCCAGAAGACTGATTTTTGTGTCCCATGATAAACTAAAAGTCAATGTACACTTGCCTGCATTTTCTAATTTTCTTATTATTTTGCTGTACTCAAGATGCTTTACCAACCCAAATTGTCGGTATTTGACGTCCCAGGAGTAGTACTCAATGATCAACTGTCCTTACAACAGCTCCTTTAATTTAACATAATTATTTTATCTCAAACCATGATTTTTTCTAAACCTAAACAAGTAGTTTTGTTGCCTAAAACCAAACTCTGACAATTTCACAACATTACACATTTGTTTCTTTAACTTAACCATGACGACAAAGATCACCTGACTACATATCTGCTCTCTAGAGAAATGAATGAACTGCACGCAAAACTGGACTTTGGTGTATGAACTGCACACTACTTGAAACTGTAAAGTCTTGTTATTTCTACACAGACTGAAGACACTAGGTTCATTTTTCTTCCTACTCAAATTTGACAACACAACTTTTAATTATTAAAGATAAGGGACTGATTTCTTTGTCAGCTTATGTGACATGAAACTTGAACCACAACAAAAGCGCTTACATAAAAGCATTTGACAGGCATCGTCACTTTTTACAAGGGTCTGTGTTTTTAATGAGCTTTGCTTTCACAGGTAGCATGAGACGCTTTATGGGTGCTTAGCCCAATTTTTTTTGTGATGTTGCAGTGAATTTTCCGTGCACAGAAAGAGACAGAGATTTCTTCTGATGGGTCTTCTGCTTTAAGCTGAAGGGGACAACCATTTGTCTCCCTCTGTGACAGCCCTGGTTATTCTGAAATGTGTAAATTGCAGGGATCTTAGCCAAGGCTGAGTCATCATCAGTCATGCAAGAGGGACACAGTCTTAGGGGACAAACCAGCAAGAAAACCAGCTTTAGGAAACTAAGTGGAAGATAATGAGAGGAATATTTTGGCTTAGTTTTGAGTTTAATTTTGAGACAATAGGAGGAAAAATAGGCCATACATAGGCCTACTACATAATTCTGGGGCTCATCTAATTGAAAAAAAAAACCAAAAACAGTGTGTGTCCACATATTAAGTCAACTGTAACATCTGAAGACAGGTTACAACTGAGAGTGTGAAAACTAGTTAGCAACAGAGCACAAAGGTCGACACCGTTAGCTAAATAGTCTAAGCATTGAAATAATGAATAAAAAGAATAATAAATGAAATAAATAAAACTCAAATTTTGTATTATTGTTGAAATAGCCTAAAGGTTAGTAATCCAGTTTAGAACACAAAGAGCCTGTGGGGGACATCTGGGAAAAAAAAGTGGGAACTCTACCAAAAAAATTCTGTGCTGAATGTATATTAATATGTAGCCACGTCTGTGTATTGTTTGACTTTTTTCCGGCTAATGTATTCTAGTTTCCATAGCTCTCATACAGTATACATATATATTCCACTGACACAGGCTGGAGGCTGTACAGGCTACGTGGCATCAGGAATCTGTACCAAACAAGCAGCGGTGTTGGCATGCTGGTCCTAATGGCTCTACAGCAGCAGCAGCTTCATTAGTGGACCATTTGAGGCATTCCTCTCCTAATGACTCCAGCTTCCTACATGTTGTTGGGTAAAAAAAACATTCACGTGTTAAAAAGTAGTAAAAGAATGTCTATTTTCTCTGTGACAGTTGTAGATTTTTGAAAAACATCTTTTTTGTATTAAGATTTATGGGTCTAGCATTTGTGGTGTTTTTTTTTCTCCAAAAGATGCTCACTCCTTATGTAACTCCTGTGCTCCTAGCAGCTGTGTAACATTCAAAGACAGAGAAAACGGCTGCAGACTTCTGACATTAAAACGCTGACACCAAGTTTGGAAACTTCATCAAAAAGGCTGCTGCAACTGCTGCTTGGATGTAGCATTGCTCCACTAAAAATGAAAAGAGTCATGTTCCTGTCATCCTGGACAATATTGCTGACACATTTGTCAATATACTGATGCAACACAGTAGTTATTTCAGAAATAGCTTTAATTCTTTTCAGTCAGTTACAACAGAGAGGCTGTTCGTATGAAGATAAAGCACTAGAATAAAAACAGGAGGTTAATCGTACTGATTTCTTTAGTTTTCTTCCACTAGTAGAGGAGGTTATTGTTATTTACTGCTTGTTGTCTACCACTAGATGCATCTTTTTCTGTGTATCATCTGGAAAGCACCATGGACACAAGGTCTACTTCTTGCTCTATGGTTTCCACTGAAAGTTTTATGAGCGCTACCTCTGCGATAGCCGCAGGCACTTCTTTATAAATCTGCTCTCCTGTAACAGAGGCCTCAAGCAGTGAGGATTTAACAGCTCACAGTTTTCAGGTTCACGCCCACTGAGCCGTTTAAATTTCAAATCTCAAAATCATCTAGTGGCTTAAGATACAAATGTCACCTCACCCTACATGTTGACCCCAAATTCCAAACGTGTGAGGAAAGAAACCCGGTGTTAAATGGCACCTTGTTAACCAGTCGTGCTGCTCACCTCATCTAATTACAGGACCCCCATTGGTTGGATGGATGGCAGTGCAGGAGCCAATCATGGAGCGCCTACCAGCACGCTGGAGCCGTATGACATGCCTTTTTGTTTTTAATGATCAAGTGGGCTCCTTAAAAATGTTTCCCTGCCTGTGCATCCCATACAGGGGAGCAGAGAGGTAGACAGCTCAGACCACCAC